>PVJC01019535.1:0-30110 GCA_004026665.1 Murina feae
TAATGAAAACCAAGTATAGTTGTGTACTGGGGACAGATTTTAAAAGTAGAAGTCAGAAAAGAAAAAATATAAATGATAGTGAATAATTAGACAGGTAGATAGATAGGTATTAAAACAGTGGCAGTAAGTAGAGAAGAATGTATGGCAAAGGTAGGATGAAAGAAAATGAGGGAGGGAAGAAAAGTTATAAAGGGGGAGCTGGTAGAGCTTGAAAGGAGAATGGGAAGAAGGAAGGAATCGGGGAGGGAGCAAAGCAGGTCAGAGGGAGGAAGTGAAGAAAAAAAATAAGGTGGAAAGGAAGGAAAAGGGGAGGGTGGGCAGGGGTAAAGATAAAGGAAAGAAGGAATGGGGGAAGGGAAGGAGGGTGGTAGAAAAATCGGAAGAATGATGATGGAACAGAAGTAGGAAATAAGGAGGAAAGAAAAGTTTATAAATGACGAGTCAGTAGGAAAAGTGTTACATAAAGGAGAAAAATTGTGTGAGAAGAAGCCAATAAGGAAGTCAAATACAATTTTGTGTGAAGGAGATAAGATTAAAAAAGAAAGTTAATAGGGGTGACCAGGCCCGTAGGGGAGGGCAGTTAGGGGGACCAGGCAGGCAGGCAGGCAGGCAGAATGGTTAGGGCAGGCAGGCAGGTTAGCGGTTAAGAACCAGAGATCCTGGATTGTGCGAGTCCCCAAGAACTACATATTAGAGAGGGTGCAGGTTGGGCTGAAGGACCATCCCCCCGCATCCCCCACGCCCGTGCACGAATTTTGTGCACCGGGCCCCTAGTTGGTACATAGGTGGTGTTCATTATAAATTGATAAGTATATGAGGTATTGTGCTTATGCATAGAAAGAGAAGTGCATTTGGATAAAAAGGACAAGAAACTGAGCCTAATAGACTATTCATGTCCAAATAAGAAAATGCCACACAAATGGAAATGAGTGTTGGTAGGTGTCTTTCTTTGCTATTATGTGCATGCATTTTCAGCACTATTTTTAAAAGTATATTTCTTATTTTATTATTTTTTTTAGAATTTTTGAATCAAAAGCAAGAGGTATAAGAAGATATGCAGTAGGTCCTCAAATATGCCATTTCAGTCATTTCGTTATAACATTGATGAGATGCCACAGATACTTAATTCCTATTTACATCAATACCTATGAGTTTCATTATATATAATTTTACTTAAAGTCACAAAAGCTATTGATGACTTTAAGTTAGGACTTAATGTGTCATCAGAGTCTTCCACCCATCCTTGTAGCTTGCATAGAGATGAACCTGGAAATCACTGTTTTTTTCTTGTGTGTTTTCCCCCAGAATTTGTGCATATAAAAGGAAGTAAGATTATTTTATTCCTTTTACACTAAAAGTAACATATTTTATACACCATTCTACACTGTACTTACTTTTGTTATTACCAGATTTATAACATTAGTACACAGAGACCTTCTTTTATCTTTTTTTTTAACACTGCATAGGGTTCTATGATGTGGCTGTCATTTATTTAAGGCATCAGTTGATGCATATTTACAGTATAATTTATTTAACTTGTATTATATGGATGAAAATTTTGGTAATTTTCAATTTGAAAACTTTAATATGCTTTTCTTTTTTCTTACAAACACAACACATGCATTTATTTTATTTTTTTCTTCCTTATAACAGTCTTAAAAATTTTCTTTCACAGATTTCCACTATTTATTTATTTTTTTTTATCTATGGTAAACTATGGGACTTTGAACTACTTTGTATATATAATGCTATTACAGTTAAACAGTTCTAAATAAAGTCATTTGAATATACATTTGGAAGTAAGAAAAATGTTTTTTATAGGTTCCTAATAAATGTGTCCTTGGTGGCAAAAGAGAGTTAAACCATTCTTTGAGACGTAGTGATGACAATATATCATATACATACAATATATTTGAATGATAGGAAAACATAGTCTTATTTTTAAAGGTTACACCCTTAAAAACAACCTGATCACAGGAAATAATTGTATGTAATTGACAGCTCTTACAAAATTGAGGGTAAAACTGAAATTTTCTAATAGAAATAAAAGAAAACACTACTGTTGACTTTTTGGAATGACACATTAACTGTAGTGATTAATTTAAACACTAGAAGATATTTCCTTTCTAAACAGAGAGCAGACTTGACAGAAAGAGTATATTATTGCATCCCATTTTCTTTCTAGCATTGTTCTTTTTATTTTTTGTGGTTTTTTTAAAGTCGGTGTTTTCAAAAGATAAAACTCTTTATTTTCATTCCCGAATAAACCACATCTAATGTTATGAATCTCAAAAATTAGTCTTCACTGGAGAGTCTGTTTTAGAGATGTATCATTTTATATTTATATTTATTTCAGGCATGCTTTTCAACATAGGCTCATTGTCATCTGAAGCTAAGCTTTGCTGGACACTATCAGCTTAAGATGCATGATACCAAAGCAGATACTTGATAACAGAGAAAATTTAAGTGGCATCCCTGATTCATATTACTACTATTACATTATAAAAACTTAACTTTTTTTGTCAGAATTTCCTAAAATTTACATTTAATTTTACAATGCTTGCAAGTAATATTAAATATTTATATAAGAAGTGACCTAAAAAAGAAACTCTTTGGGAGTGATATATAAATAAGAGAATTTCATATCAGTAAGGAAATCCTGTTTTGTGATTGTATTGGACAATGCATAATAAAAACGGATTATTTATAATGAGAAGAATCATTGCTTCATTAAAAAGCCTGAAAAGACTGTTAAATAACCAAATAATTATTAATATATCTCCCAATATGCTGAATATACTTCTTGTTTATTTAAAGGTTTATACTGTTGACTTATAGTTATTTTAGTGCTAATATTTTGATGAGATTATAATTACTAGGAAAACATGCTGTTGCCCCCTTGGTGTCTGTTGAATAAAGACTATAGAAGTGTTTATTGTTTCTATCTTCCCTCTTACACTTAGTTCTGTGTTAGGACTAACTCAGCAGCCCATTATGACATGAGCTGGAGGGGAAAGCATAGTGTTTCTAGACAGACTTGAGTTCCAATCTGAGATCTACTCATTCTTAGTTGGGTAACTTTGGGCAAGCTATTCCATCTCTGTTAAGCTCAGTTTCTTCATTTAAAAGGCAGCAGGGGCAGATAATACCTATCGCATTCATTGTTTTGGGTCAAAAGAAGTAACATTTGTAAGGTTCTTGGCATACAATGATGTAGTAACTGTTATCTTTTCTTTCACTCCTTTTTGCTCTCTGGGATTTTCCCAGGGTCTTATTCCAATAACAACTTATCTTTTGGGAGGGGAGAAACTTGATTCAGATTTTTTTAAAGTATTACCAAAACTCACTCTTTTCCATTGTATTTTTCAGCTTAATTCAACCTTCCAGAATTGGAACTATACTGTTTATGTGGTTAATATCAGGTAAATGACAGGATGAATTATTTGAGAAATAAAAAGTAGTATCTAATTTTATACTACTCTATCTCTCTCTGATTATACCCATACACACTAGCACACACATACACACATGCCATATTGAAAATCTTTCTACAACAATTCTATATTATGTTGTTTCTTTATACAAAAGCTTCAGTGGTGCAGCAGTAATTTTAAGAAATTACTGATATTGGATCCTAATCATTTTATTTTTAAATTTAGCCTGTACTCCCAAAATGTATTTGTGATTTTAAAGAAATTATATACACACTAGAGGTCCAGTGCACAAAATGCATGCATGGGTAAGGGTCCCTAGGCCTGGCCGGTGATCAAGGCTGATCGGGGCCTTCTGGCTGCTGGCCGAGGCCTTCCTTCATTCCGTGCCGCCCCTGGTGGTCAGTACACATTATAGCGAACGCCTGAGAGGACACTTTTCATATTAGGCATATATACATATATATATGAATATATTATATGTTATAATGTAGCACAATTGAAAATATGATAATTAAATATAAGTTTCTTCTCAGACCCCAAGAGGTCTGAGAAGAGCATCTTCTGGGTTGCATACACCCTAGTTTGGAGAACATTTTTTATAAGATAAGGCATCTACAATCTGATTGCAACCTAAGTTTTCAAAATTACCTCTCACCCTTCTTCTATTTAAATATTTTACTAAAACTCAAGCAAATAGTAGCACCCATATATGCTCCTCTGCACCTTGTTTTCACAGCTTTATACTAAAATTAGCTTTCTAAAATATATTTTGTGAGCCCTAAGCATATATTCTGTGTACCCAAGAGACATAATAACACAGAGTAAGGGATCAATTGGTCAAATGAGTTCAGGAAGTACATGATTAAATAAACTGAAGCCACTCTGTCTATCTTCGATGCTTTAGTATACTAACATGCATGTGAATCTTGAAAAGAGAGCAAAGGAACATAGTTGCCTAATTTATTTGACTCTGCAGCTAGTTTTTGTCTTGTGCATATGAACAAACTAGAACTACTCAGAACACACATTTGGAAATACTGCCTTAGAATGTATATTCTGCCTCTTTCTTTCACCTCAAATTTTGTTGTTGATAGTAATGGCAGATTGGTTGATAATGAATCCATGTATTTTTATTTATAGTTTACACCTGAACTCAGGAGAGGACAAGATTAAAGTCAAGAGAAGCATTGGGACAGATCAAAGGTAACACTGAGAAAGCATTACAGAAAGTATAACACCCTGCCTCTTGCCCTCTGATTTAACTCTCAGGTAGAGAAATTAAAACAATGAGATAAGAGAGAAATATTTTAATCACATGGCACATTTGGATTATTTCTTTATCATTAATGCACAATACTGTCTTTCTTATAGCTGAAACTAATATAGCAGAATGGATACAAGTATACATCTGATGAAAAAAATTCAGAAGTAGGATATTTAAAATGGATAAATTATTAGTTTTAGTATTTCCAGTTGTGTTTTTTTTACAATAACCATTTACTTCTCATTTCAAAGAGATCTTCAAAGAAAAATAAAATTGTTTTAACTTTTTAAAAATAAGGTATTTATGTATGATAGCATCATACAATAATATGGGCAATAGCTGCCAAAATATGTCCTGCGTTTGAAACCATCAATTAGTTTCAATTGATTTTCTGAAGTCTGCATTTTAAACTTATATCAAGATCATGACTTAAACAGGCAGATAATTTAATGGATATTGCACTTATATAATTAGTTGGCATATAAAAGAGCCAGCTATTCAGAATGACATAGACTGAAAAACAACCTAACCTCCTAAATGGAACAAATTTAGTTATGTTTATGTACTATTTTGCTCTCCATAGAATTAAAAAGAAATTACTTAGAAGAGCAAAAGTTTACCTAAGTCTTGCTCTGTTTCAATTGACTGAATTTAAATTATGGATTTACAACCATAATGATGGAATAAACTTTCTTTTCAGGTGACATATTATTATTATAAGAAGATAAAAATAAAATTTCATATGAGAGTTAACCAGTGGTTTTTCTTGTTCTTTTTCTGTTCAACACTAAGAAAAAAAAAAATTTCTTTACAGTTATATTGGAAGCTTATTATTTCTGTATATATTCAACAAAATGGATCGAGCCATCTGATTAGGAAAAGTTTTTATTTTGTCACAATTCATTTTCCTTTATGATCTGAGGGATAGAGTAATGTATTTTAATACTGTATTTTTGATGGACATTTTCCCTTTATTTAGCCAATTAATTTCTCCTCTAATCCTCAAATCTATGTTGCTAGTTCATATTGAGCCTTCGATAGTGGATCCAGCAGTGGTCTGGATCCCTTGCTGGATACTGTCTAGCACTTGGGACCACCCTCGTTTCAGGCATCACCAATAGTAGACTCTGGTAGGGCGTCAGCCTTGCCCTTTTTAGTTCATTTACTGTAACTCTTCCACCATCCAACAGTACTACCATCAGCCAACAGCAGTCTATCTCAACACCTCAGAAACTCTTGCTTGAAAGAAATTTAAAATCATGGAGTCTTCATTTTCTGTCTGTCAAGCACTGGGTAATGTCACAGAAAACTACAGGGAAAGTGAACTAAGGCAGAGTATCTAGAAAAGTCCACACATTTAGTTTTTCTTTGGTATGAGCTTTTGGCATTATTTGAAAATTTATTCTCATAGTTTTCCCTCCTTCTCCTTTTTCCTACTTTCTAATGCTCTTAATAAACCTTTATAGTCTCTCATAGTTTTTCTTAAAACCATAGTCTACTAGTTTTACACGTACTCTTTTTTCCCAAACATTCCTTTCAATTTGATTGTAACACTTAACAGAGACTAGAGCTTCAGGTATCACCATCACACCCCATCCCTAGACAGACAGGAAACCGAAGCCACAGACACTGGTTTATTCAAGTGAAGAATGATGGATGCTAACAACAGACAGAACTTGACTTTGTAGAGCTACAAAATGGTTTTAGTTTTCAGGATGAGAGCAAAAACAATCCAGATAAGACCTGTAACAATATATGCTCATTCTTGAATTGCTGAATTGGGTATTCAACATCATCCACAATACATTGTGCCAATAATTATGTTCTCAGTGTTCAAGGGAAGTCAAAGGTCACAACCAACTGGAAGTTCTCAGTAACTGGAATGGAAAAACTTATTTTTCAATGATAATTTAATCAATGGTTACTTTTTTTTAAATAAGCCATGTTAAAAACTATTATGCCAGTTCACTCAAATCTATGTTTGAATCATCTTGAAATATGTTTTATACATGAACATTAAGCAGTACATCATTTTGGAGATACATAGCCATTCAAAGTGAATTATGAAAATAGTAGAGCATTTTGTCCTTGAGATTAGTACAGGTGGTTAGGGGGAAAATAGAACTCTTCTTTAATTTCCCCTATCCTTCAATAGCAAATATTTCACTTACTCTTTCTTTTTAGCACCACAAATATATTAATACTCTGACTTTTTCATTTTTATTGGTACCCCCAGAATTTTATAAATAAAATCTACAACACTGTTCTATTGAGTGCTTCATAGTTATTTTGAAATCTGTGACTTTGGCATGTGGACAGTCACTGATATTGATAATATAATGACTTATGTCATATTATTTATTTCTCCTCAGAATATGAAGATTAAAGTTCTGTTGTAAGTCCAGAGTTTTCACCTATAAGGGGAAATATTTCTCTTCTGCCTGACAAAATAATGTCATTTAATTTCCCCTCAATATTAAATTAATAGTTTTTATTTCTGCTGTTGACTATGGCTGTGATTATAGTTCAGCCAAAAATTATATTACTTCAAATTATAGAGCCAAAAGTTTGGATAGGACTTTTAGAATACATCTGTTTCCCATAGAAGTACATATCTAATCTAATAAAAGAGTAATATTGAAATTAACTGTTTCTATGAGACACCTAAGCCACACCCACCAGCCAATCAGAGTGATTGTATACAAATTAACCCAGCCAAGATGGAGGCCGGCAGTCACGGAGCTAAACAGAGGTTTTCGTTGCACTAGGAGTAAACTGTCTGCCAGCTGGCTTGGCCTCTCTGTGCTACAGGCAACATATTTGCAACATTGTTTCAATTATGGAAGCCTCGGAGCTAAAGCAAACAGCAGGCTTCCTTTGCACCAGCAATGGAGGAAACTGCCTGCCTAGAGTCTACTAAGGCAACATTCTTTCAATTATAGAAGCCACAGAGTTGAAGCAGACAGGAGGCTTTGTTACCTGCCTAGGCCTCGGCTTAAAGGAACAGTATCAGTTATAGAAGATAAATAAACCCCAGAAACCTGCTTCCAGCCAGCCTTGCTGGGACATTGGGTCAATGGGAACTGGGGGCAACCTGAAAGCCTGAAAACAGCCCTGAGGCCCGCACCCAGGCTGGCCACACCCCAATGGGGTGAGGGACCCACTGGAGGGCTTGGCCATCCTGCAAACAGCCATCAGCCCCTCACCCAGGCTGACCAGGCATGCCAGCAGGTGGACATCCCCAGAGGGGTCCCAGACTGCGAGAGGGCACAGGCCGGGCTGAGGGAACTCCGGAGTGCACAAATTTTTGTGCACAGGGCCCCTAGTATTTTAATACATTCAAAGTCTATGAACTTCTTAATATATTGGTCAATCACTGACTATATTTTGTAACTTTTTGCCATGCAAATTATTTGCAAATATTCCATTGAGATGGAAAATCAGTTATCACAATTTTGGAAAAATTGTAACACATGAATAATTTCAAAAGTCAAATGATCAGTGTAGTCAGATTGTTGAAGTTCACTTTTTCTAACAAACTATATTTTGCTATAAAGAAACTAAAATTAACCGTATGTCTCTTTCTTGCATGTATGATATAAAATATTACTAAAAGTGTTTTGCAAAAGAAATGGGTTATTTATTAAAAATAAATTTTAAAAAAATCAGAGATTAACCAAAGAAATATGCAAATATGCAGGATCCCTGGACATAGACAATAGTGAAGGGAAGACATGAGATGGCATGGCAGATGCTGCATGGAGGGGGGCCAATGGGAAAGAAAGGGGGGATATCTGTGATACTTTCAACAATAAAGATACATTTTCAAAAGTCAGTTCAAATGAGAAAAAAAGAATGGAGTGATGTGATATATGAGCATTATAAAATAATATCCTATAAAATCCATTTACACTGAGATATTTTTGACATTATCATTTATACAGCAAGAGAAGTATGCCTTGGAATATCTTTTTAGTGTCAGCACTTTACAGTCATCCCTTTTATTGCCATATCGAAATGTTCTATTTTTCTCCATAAATACAGCCAACCTAACAATAGTTCTATCTACAATGTTTCCCTAGGTTGGCAATTTGGGCCCTTCTGGTTTACAATGCTACCAACAATCTGAATTTAGAAGGAAAAATCATTCAGCAAAAGCTCTTAAAAAGTAATGAGTCCCTGGATGAGGGCTTGAGGCTATATACAGTGAGTGTGAGGCAAATGGGTAAGTGTCTTTAATTTTTTTTATTATATGTATTTTATATGACTCTATGTTCAGGTTTAATGGAAACAACAGAAATATTCTTCCTATATGTATTGTTTCCTTATTTAAAGCTATTTTTTCTGATGATGAAACTTATCTTAGTGGTGATATTGTAACATATGGATGACACGGTTAGCATAAAAGAAATCAACTTGATGCCTATGAATCTAAAGAAATGCAAGAGCAGGGGAGAGTTTATACTCTCTTTTAGGGATGTATTATGAAAACACTAAGGTATGAGCACAATGCCAGAGGAGTTGTGAGCAGAATTGGCTTCAACTTTAGGATTAGAGTGTGACTACATATGCATATGGGAAGATGAATGAGGTAAATCTTAAAAAAGGTAATTTCTTATCATAAAACACTTCCTTCTTTTATGTTTTCTGTCTTTATTAATGACACTACTTTGCAGGAATAGGCCAGAAATCTGGGCGTTATCTAGGGCTTAGATTCAATTCTTATCTAGACACCATGCACAACCAAAGCTCCAGCCACACACGTGTGGAATTGTACTGCTTGCAATTCCCCAGCATGCTGTGCCTCCTTCCTTTTCTTCACTCATCCTGCTCTTCTCTGTTCTCACCATCCACCTGCTCATCACCTACCTAGTTTTAAGGAGAACCCAGAGTCATCTCTTATATACAGACATTTCTGTCATCATCCATGTATAAATAGATGTTACCGCCTTTGAGCCACCACTGTGTGTATATGATCTTCTAATGTCTACAGTATCTAGGTATCTTGATAGTAATATTGTGAAAAGCAAATGATCAAAAATGTGGACAGTAAGTACTAGTAAAGTTAGAAAGGGAGAGAGAGAGAAACAGCGATTTATTATTCCACTTATTTATGCATTCATTGATCGCTGCTTGTGTGTACCCTGACCTGAGATTGAACCAGCAATGTTGGCATACCAGAATGAGGCTCTAATCAACTTAGCTACCCAGCCAAGGCTTATTTTAATGTTATTCTATGATTCCAACTATATGTGACTAGGTACATTAGTAGAGATAAAACAAACAAACTTACTTTGACACTTGCCTTATACACACGCAGGAGGTTGAAGTGGGGGAAGCTAGTATTCCTCAGACTCTGAGACCGTGGTTATGACTGAGGCCAGACACAGTGTAATAAAGAAGCAAGCATCTTCCCTTCTACCAGGGACCTCCCATCTCTAATGCATCAACTTATACAGTTACAGAGAACTCACAGAAATGGAAGAATACAAATCGTTATTGTCATCATCATCAACAGTTTCTGAGCCTCTTTGGGGAAATGCTTGCTTATTTAAAAACTGGGCTTCTTGGGAGTGGGGTGGGTACAGATGCTGCCCTTTCACACATACATGTCTCCACAGAGAAGGAGCTTGACGAACGGTAGGGTATATATGATGAAGGGTCCCTGTGAGGACAGTCCTTACCCTGTCTTCAAAGGCTGGGAAACCCCGAACAACTCTCTCTGGATACCTTGACATATAATTTATACACTTAATTTAAATCCTATACTTCATTGTTTTTCTGCAAGTGGATCTGTGAAGAAAAGTTTCTACTAACTGAAAACAAAATAGACTAACCTTTGACAATTTTAAGGCTCCAAATATAGGTGGGAAAGTCATTTTAAATGTTCAATCGGTGACTGCAGTACTGTTCCCAGCAGTATGGTATAACTTTCTGCTTTTTTTCAGTACTGAAATACAAGATTTTGTTGTTGTCATTGTTATCAATATCTTGGTTTTCTTTTGGTGTTTTAAAAATACATTGTTATTGATTTCAGAGAGGAAGGGAAAGGGAGAGACAGAAACATCAATGATGAGAGAGAATCATTGATCAGCTGCCTCCTGCACACCCTCCACTGGGGATTAAGTCCGCAACCCGGGCATGTGCTCTAACTGGAAATCAAACCATGGCCTCCTGGTTCACAGGTCAGTGCTCAATCACTGAGCAGCACCAGTCGGACTCTTTTAATATTTTTTAAGTTGTAAAATCTGAATCATGTATAGGGTGGTACTTCTTGAGAGAATTTTCAAACAACAGATGGGATGATTTGAGGATGGAGGCATGTGTGTAAGATGTGTGGCGATGGCCACAGATGTCTTTTTGCCATTCCCCCAGCAAACTAATAGGCAGAAGATGCTTTCAGAGCAGCTGGAGACTTTTCCAGAAAATATCCCCACAACTCAGTGATGTCATTATTTTATAGGCTTTCCCCTTTAAAAAAAGATCAGAGAAGAATTTACATTTTGAAGTTTTCAGGACCGTTTCCATTTTATATAGTGTTTTCTAAATAAATCTTTATTGTATTCATTTTACCTGCTAATGATGAAACTGCTAAAGGATTAGAGTGATATATTCTCTTAAATGTATGGTTTTATTTGACGGTTGTGTAAGCTGTAATAATTTTTACATCTGAAATGGAGTAAATGGTTATTTTTCCAAATTTCTAATTTCAGATTTTTACATATTCAGAACACAAACATCTAGTAATTTGGTAGTACATGAAATAAATACCTAATTAGCAGCATTGCTGTCTTGCTGTCATCTCGCATCTCTAACTTCAAAGAATAGATTAATGTTTCTCATGCTGGTTCTCATTTTCACCTAGGCACATGTCCTGCGGAGGAGAGACCTGACGGCTTTCGGTGGCCAGCCATCCTACCCTCTGCACACAGGCAGTTTTGTCCAGGAAAGCCGGGCTTTTATGCTTCACGGACCTGGTAATACCGTTATTGACTTTCGCCATCAAAGTCCTCATCATCAACCTTCTCAGGGTTCCACATGTTGCACCACAGTTCCCAAGCATTGTTTATTGTTTAGAAAGAAGGGCAGGAATCTCCATGTGTGCCTAAATGATAACCTCCATGAGAGGTATGGATGAGGCAGGTTACCGATAAAAGCGATTTTACTCCAGGCAACATTTGAATTTAGCCTTCTCCAAAGAAAGATGGAGACATCTGGAAACCAGAGGGTATCTCTAGAGTAAAGCACATTATATATATGGATGAACCAAGCTAGCTGACAGTCTTTGGCCATGCAAGTGAAATTCCAGGACTTTTTTTCACTACCTGGGATAGCTATTATTGGAGGGGGAAGAGGCAGCCAAAGAGGGAATGAAGATATCTGGGTCAGGGCAATTTGCTAATGGTGGCTGTCAGGATAGGGATTTTCCCTGAATGTTTAACAGAAACCACAGGTCAACTACAAGTCAAATCCAGTTCTTCAGCCTCAACCAAACCCCAAATGAGGGTTTTGTTGGTGGGGGACTTCGGAAACAGAAACGTTGCTCCTACTACTGTGTTTTACACAAGGGAGGAGGACAGGAGTCTGTAGACATTGACCTGAGTGTGAAGCATGGCTCTGCCTCTTCCTGGTTGAGACCTTGGTAATCCCTTGACTTACTTCAGTCTATGTTCTCATCTATAAAATGCTTTACAGAGTTATTGAAATCAATGTCAGATTTTACCCAGAAAGTTCTTAAACTTGGCCCATGTTAGCAAATATGGCTTGAGCCTTAGTAACCTGATGCACCTAGATTAGCCTACAAGCTCTACTAGTGTTTTGTTTCCATGATTCATGCACTTGATTTTTTTCCCAATAGCATTTTTAATAGGAGTTTAATTTTAATATGTTACACTTTTATTTTCAAATGAAACACATAGATATCAAGGCAAATGCTAAAACTTTTCATTACCTAATTTTGTCAGTTATGTCATGTATGCCAAAGATTTGAAATACTTTTTTTTTGTTTCATAGTTATCGCGACCTTTCCAACACATCTTTAATCTACTGGGGGGATCCTGATATCTCCAATTGTTCAAGTAAGTGAATGATTTTCTTCGCTTCTCCAAGACAAATGGAAATGACCTCAAACTTCATGGTCTTCACCCTCTTGAGACATGCTCTTCTGCCATGTGATACTATTGTAATATTAAAAGCTAGCAAATGATAAATTTCACTTACTTAAGATAAAAAATATTATTTTTTCTCATTCCGATTTCCTGTTATATTCATTCTAAAAACAGTTTAAAATTTTTAGAGAAAACGTAAAAATAATAAACACATTGATATTCATATCAATTGTTTTATAGTTTTGTATTATTTTAAATAGCAAATAATCATTTATTCAGTTATTCTGGGTCCATTTCTATTAGAACTATATGTGAATATTGATTTCGCCAATATGTGCTTAAGGACACAATTTGGGTATTACTAAAGAAAGAAGTTTGTGTTTGAAGAAATATTATATCTCTTGAAGATTGTTAGAAAGGGTTATACACAGAAAACTTGATATGCTGCTTAAATTATGAAGTTAAATACCATACTTTCTTTATCCTAGATATGATTAAGAAAATAGGTAAAACTTGATATGTTGTTTTTTCTATCTTTTTTTAGGGGAAGCAAATGAAGTTGCCAATCAGATTTTAAATTTAACTGGTGATGGGCAGATCTTAAACTCAGCCAATATTACCAGCATTGTAGAACAGGTCAAAAAACTTGTGAATAAAGAAGAAAATATTGATATAACTCTTGGCTCAACTATAATGAATATATTTTCTAATATCTTAACCAGTTCAGACAGTGACTTGATTGAGTCATCTTCTGAGTAAGTTTTTTTCTGGAGAATAAATTTATTGGATGCATGTGTTGTTATATAATTTCTCACATATCTGAATGCTTTTTGCCTAGATCTCATCATTAAAATCTCTAGAAGATCCATTGATATTTCCCAAGATCATTCACAAAGTGAACTTCGAAGTTTCTTATTTTTTTCTAGGTATATAATTTATAAAAAGACTAGGATTGTCATCTGGCAAGATATTAAATAATACCAGAAAAGCATAATCAGTATTTCATTTTCATTTGAAAATGTTAACTTGGTTTACTTCAAAAGATTAATAAATTTTCACAAATATTCATTTATAACATCCCCCCCCCCTTTTTTTTGCTTGTAAAGGAGACACTTAGGAAACACTCAGCTCACAGCTTTAATGCATAACGTGGTCAGTGTGACCAGTGTGGTAATTCTGTGCCATAGTTCACTCTCCTATGAACTGTGGCACAGAATTACCACAGATAAATGAAAAAGTCTAACAGAAAATGTACCTATTTTTATATAATTTAATTTGTTTCTAATTATTTTACTTAAGATATTACTATTAAGATACTTAATTTTACCTATTTCTGTCCTTTCAGTGAAATTTCTTTGATCAAAATTATATATTTGTTAAAATTAATTATTATGGAGATAACTTACCTTAGCTACATAATAATTACAAACTATTTTTTACAGTTTCTTGCAGTTCAAAAAATACTTTTACACATTATTTTCTTCAATTCTTACTCAGTTATGAGTAGGATACATATTCTTTATATGAGGAAAGAAAGACTAAAATAGGTAAAAATCAGACTTTAGTATGATTTAATTGTTGATTTTTTCTTAAAGCCTATATTTTTCTCTTGAAGATGTATTTATCACTGTGATTCTGTATATTAAGTGCTATTGTGGTTTGGGTAATTTTGTGAGATCAGACATAAATACACAACTAATTTTTGGTTTTTATCTTGTCTTGCAACAAATCATGTGTGTGCAGGTACTTAAAACATGTCACTTAATGGTGGTATTCTTTGTCATTTCTTTAGAGCTTTAAAAACAATTGATGAATTGGCTTTCAAGATAGACCTAAACAGCACATCACATGTGAATATTACAACTCGGAATTTGGCTCTTGGAATATCATCCCTATCTCCAGAGACTAGTAAAGTTTTAAATTTTAGCATCAGTCTTCCAAGAAATAATGAGTCATATTTTCAGGTATGAGCTAGTAGTTTCTTTAATTTTAACTGATTAGATAGATAAAAACTTTATGATCACCTACAAGTTGCTCTTCAAGGAGACATTGATCTGAGGGATGGCAGGCAAGTTGGAATGCCAACTAAGGTGTATGACCACATAGAGGAAATATACTTTCAGAACCTAGATGACGGAGGTAGGCAGCTTACCCTGAGGTGATAGCAGAACTAAGTATGAAAGCACGAGTGGGGTCCATCCTGTTGGGAGTGGAGATTGGGAATAAGTTCGTTAAGAAGAAAGAACTATATTAAGGGTCCAAAAGTGGGAAGAAGCGTGGTGTATTCTCTTTGCCAGTGGCTTTCTCAGGTGAGGGTTATAGTTAGAAACCTGGAGAACTTGTCAAAAGTGAGGGTGGGATCCCATTCTTAGGGATTCTAATTTAATTGGCCAAAGGTGGACCACAAAAACTTGAAGTTTTAATGCATCCCCAGGTATGGCCGTTACCATTGGCCTGAGGATCATGCTTGGAGAACCAGTGATGTGGAAGGTTGGGAGGGCAGGTGATAGTGAGGCTGGACAGGAGTGCTGGGGCCAGAGTAATGAAGCCCTATTTGACCTGCTCAAGTGACACTTGGGCAAATAATGTTTAAGTTTCTGCTGCGTGCTAGACAGTGTTAGACACATGGGCAAATGAAACAGTGCCCTTAGCATGGGAAGGCACGTGGTGGCATGACATACTTCTTAACTGTGGAGAAAAGCCAAGATAAAATATTTACAAATCTGGATGAGAGGAAGAATTTATTCTGCTTTAGACTCGGGGCTCCTTAAGGTCACCCGATTTGACATTTTAAGAGTGAAAACTCAGTCAGCTTCAGTCTCATTCCAAGTCCGTTTTCAAGAAAACATTCTTTGACCTGATCTGTGGGCTCAGGAAAAATGGCATCCAAGTGTTCATGAAATTTCAGCGGCTTCTCTATGTGGCGTTACTCATTCTCAGCAATCAAAGCAATCAACTCATGTTTTTGGTAGTTATTTTTCACTGCATGTTTTGAGAAAGCGCAAAATTTATTAAGTGTCACCCTGGCTGCAGGGCCTCAGTAGGTTGTGCCTCATCATGTGCATCAAAAGGTCAACAGTTAAGATTCCCAGGAAGGCACATCCCTGGGTTGTGGGTTTGCTACTGGTCAGGGCACATGTATGAGGCAACTGCTCTGTGTTTCTCTCTCCCCCTCTCTCTCCTCCTCACATCCCCTCCCTCTCTCTTTCCTTTCCTCTCTCTCTTAAATCTATAAAATATATTTTTAAAAAAATACATATTAATGTAAATCTAACTCTTATATTTGGAAATGTTAACTGATTTTTAAGTTTCTCAGTTGCCTTAGTTAAAATCTGTGCATTTCCTGTTTTGCTACATATGGGAAACCCAGTGAGATGCATGCCTTTGTCCATAGGGGATTCACCAGGAAGGCAGGGACAGGTGGAGGGAAAAGGCAGCCCTGGTCCTAGCCAAGGTGATACTTGCAGTAAGTTATCATTGTGATTTCATGGTGATTACTCCACCCCTTTATCCCTGTGTGTGACAGATGGATTTTGAGAGCAGACATATGGATCCATTGGCTTCTGTAATTTTGCCTCTAAACTTACTTGAGAACTTAAGTCAAGAATATTCTGTATTAGTTAAAAGAGCACAGTTTACTTTCTTCAACAAAACTGGACTTTTTCAGGTAAGTGTTCATTAAACTCTTATTTTTTCCATTGCAAATCAAGTTCCTCTGCTCTAAAGGGAAATAAAAGTTACTTCCTTGGAACTGTATCCTGACGTAGAAAAATTAACCTACTATATTTTGAAAAATGAAACATGTTAAGGTTTTAGTATTTGATTCCAGATAATTGCATGCTTATGAACAGATATGTTTTTTTAAATATTTTAATCAATCAGATATTAGATTAAGATTTGCATGATACAAGTATACATGGAATTTATGGAGAAGCTACTATTTACCATTCCTCTTGTTAAATATTTATTTAAAAACTCCCAGCAGTTTCGATCTTCAGAGTTAAAGAAATCATGTGCCAAAAGAAAGGTTTTGTTTATTTTGTTGTTTTTTTTAATTCAACAGGAAGCACTGTTTACATCATGAGCAGCATTCTCGGCTTTAATCAGTTTTCCCGTTAGTATTTCAAATGACCTTTGTCCTTCACACATTCCCAGATTTGGGTGGCATTGTGCTGAGCACATATTATCATTTTTATTGGCATCATTTCGAGATACTAGGAAGTCCACTGCCAGCAAACACTGGTGACCTCCGATTGCCTTTGAAAGCACAACCCCATCCAGGGCAATTTTACTCAGCCCTTTAAAAAAAATAAAAGTTATCTATTATATTGAAGATACCAGTGTCTATCAAACAGAGAGACCTATGTGAGAGAAAGTGGCCAGAGTGGACTGGTTTCTAACAGGTCTCCCTGCACCGTCATGTGTAGAGCAAGGGCAAAGTAGGCCACCAGTAAGTAAAAGGAATACCATGGAATAATTTACAGTAATTCATCACCATACTTTACAAATTTATCAGTAAATGTGTTAGGAACAAGCTATATAAAATTTTTGAGTAGATTAAAAATGTAATTACCTGTCATTACTCGGAAGGATTTAATAGCTATGAACGCAAAAAAAAAAACAACACCTGCATTTATGAAAATTATTTGAGGCTTATAGTAATGTCACCTTTAAAACAAAACATAAAATGCATTAGGTATCACAAAATGGGAATGGTGGTTCAGCCACAGTGGGTGTCGGTTAGAGGGCAGGATGAGCCCAGCAGGAAAGGTTTCTGTCATTATTTCATTTTGAGACTTACCTTTTCCACACCATTTATTCCTTCTCCTTTGGCTTTTCCCTGTCAATGTTTTTGGTAGGAAACATATATGTGTTTTTTAAAGTGAATGCATAGCAGAGTAAAGCAAATTTAAGAGTTCTATGCTTCTCTTCAGATAGTGAACAAAATTTGAGGTTTGTTTTTTTTAAAGGAAAGACTGAGTATCCCCAAACAATACATGACTTATTGAGAGTGACCACACAAAAGTAATAAAAAAAAATACTATATTCTAGATGCTGAGATTCATTTGGCAGAGAGGAAATCCTGTAATTACTCCAAAACAACCGAGTTTATATACTGCAATAGGGAATTTCAGGAGATTTGACAAGAAACACGAGGGGAAGAAGAAAGTTGAGGTATCTTGCTGGAGAGTCTGTGGTCCCAATCGTTTTGCGCACAGATTCACTAATTGGGTTCCTGGCAAACTTGTCTCTGAAGTGGAAGCTATAGCAAGTACAGAGTCAGAGAAGGTGGACGGTCTGAATGGAGCTTTATCCCATTACGTGTAGGGCAAATCAGTAAACCCATCTGGCCTTCAGCCTGGGTGTGAAAGATGAATTGGTTTTTATTTTCCACAACATATTTTCTTCATGCTTCTCGAAAGGAAAACGACTTCATCTGTTTTCTAGAGCAGGGAAGTGACCTAATTGTTTCACAGCTTTTTATGAGTTTATATTATTTATGGCGGTGCATTGTTTCAGATGGTAACTGGCTGGCGTCTATCACAGCCATCAAGATGAAGTTTTATGAACATCGCCTGCTGCTCTGGCTCAGAATGTTCTCTCAAATGTATTTATTATAATAAGGGAAATAGCAAAGCCCTTTCAGGAAAGGCAGCAATTTGAACTTATAAACAGGATGTTCTATAATTCAAGATCTTAAGTGTAAAAAGTGCTGACAGCTTGCTTATTTTGGAACAGTGGATTAAAAGTGTGTGCTTTTGACTAATACACTTTTTTTTTCTTTAAAAGGATGTAGAGACCAAGAAAGGCACCTTGGTGAGTTATGTGATGGCATGCAGTATTGGAAACATTACCATTCAGAACCTGCGGGATCCAGTTCTAATTAAAATCAAACATACTCGAAATCAGGTAAGAAAACACTGCAAATAGTGATGGAATCTAAGCATTCTGTTTCAGGGAGAGATGGGGCTGCTGCTTTTACATGAAAACGAGTAACTGACACTTTTTAGGAAGGGAACAGTTTTCCTGAAAGGGGGGAATGCATAATCACGTAGAGCTCCACTATCATAGTAAATGGTATTGGCAACCAAGGGAAATCCGTCTTACCCAGGACTCAATAAACGGAAGGAGAATGGGAATGAAGAAAAGGGCGCCTATTGCTAAGACATGACGTATATTTCCTGAGATAAACTTGATGTAGATGCAGTTGTACCGTCCTGCCGTTAAAGGTTTTGTTTTCTTAATTTTAATATGGTTTTCATTTCTCAATTACAGTTGACATACAATATTATATTAGTTTCAGGTGTACAACCCAGTGATTGGACATTTATATTGCTTATGAAGTGATAACCTTGATAAATTTAGAACCCGCCTGGCACCATACATAGTTATTACAGTATTCTTGACTGTGTTTCCTGTACTCTACTCTATATCCCCGTGGCTATTCTAAACTACCAATTTGTACTTCTTAATCCCTCTACCTTTTCCACTCAGCCTTCCAGCCTGCCCTTGGTATTTGGTGGTTTTTTAAGGTCAAGATAATAGCTAAAGGGAGCACAGAGGGGGAGCAAGGTTGATTTAAGTTTTGAGAGGTTAACAGTTATCTAAAATCTTGGCAAATGCCTTCTTAATTTCTTTATTACCCTGGCTATCACCTGTTTGTATGACAAAATTACATGGGGTTTGTGTTTTCCCAGGTGGTCCAGCCACAGTTATTCCCCCTTTTTATGGAGGGTCTCAGTCACGGTTGCACCGTTTATTAGCCAGGCAGGAAGGCGGGCGGAAGTGAGCTGGCTGATAAGGACTGAGGCTTGGAAGTTAAGTCATCTGCTCACTAGCTCTGCTTTGTCAGGAAGCCCTCCTACCTCCTTGTTTTACCTTCTGGCCTCCTTTGTTTCAGCTCCCAGCTTCTTTATCCATAAGAATTTTTTTTATTGTGGTAAAACATACAAAACAAAATTTACTATTTTTAAGGATACAGTGTGATGACATTGAGTACATTTACATTGTTCTGAAACCATCACCATGTGCATCTGCAGAACTGTTTCATAGTCTCACTGAAACTACACCCATAGGATAACTCCCCTTGCCCCTCCCCAGCCTCAGGCAACCACTATTCTTCTCTGTCTCTGAATGTAACTGCTCTAAGTTCTTCGTGTAAGTGGAATCATATAATATGTATCCTTTTATGACTGGCTTATTTCACCTAACATAATATTTTCAAGATTCACTCATATTATAGCATGTGTCAGAATTTCCTCCCTCTTCAAGTCTGAATAGTGTTCCCTTGCAGATATACATACATACATATATACATATGTCTCTCATTTTGTTTATGCATTTTTTTCATCCGTGGACACTTTGATTTCTTCTACCTTTGGCTATTGTGAATAATGTCCTTGTGAACATGACTGTTAAAATACCTATTTGCATTCCTACTTTCAATTCTTTGGGGTTATACTAGACATAAAGGAGAAGTATAAAGAGGAAGTAAAAGCACAGTGTAAAGAGTTTTGGTAAATGCACAGAATTTTAGGATGGGACATTTTAGTTGATTTCCATCTGAAGTCTGTGTGAGAGGAGATTACCCCTGGGTTGCCTGTCATTCATATGTTCTGTTGGTATAACTGCTGACCCATTCCTTTGTGAAAACCTTACCATTTTACCCTTTTCGCATATCCAAACCATAGGATTTTTCCATTTATTTTAAACACAACTTCACATTTTTCTTCTTATGTTATTATAGGCAGTGCCTAATCCCATCTGTGCCTTCTGGGATCTGAACAAAAATGGTAAGTTTTCTAATATATTGGCTATCTTAATAACAACTGACTTTTAAACATTGTTTAGACACCCCCGTATCCTTTCATTCCACCCCAAACCAGAGTGAGTCACAATGTAAGTGTGATGGCAACTGAGCTGCAAATTTTAGTTTGGGCAGCTTGGGAACTAAATTCTAATTTCTAAAACTTTTTATTATTGCAACAGGAAATAGAAAGGCTGGGCTTATTGAAAATTAGAACAACCTCTTTCATTTCAGTTATTTATAAGATAGAGTAACGTGTGTATTGCCATTGTAGATGAACATCGATGTACACTTGGTCTCACTCTTCTAGGACACTTCTGAAGAGGTTTGCCATGTGCATAAGGCATACAACTAGAAATCCAGTTTGCGGCCCTCAGATTATGGGAGAAAGCCCTCCAAAAAGCTGAAAGATAGGGATGGCTGTAATTGCGGAATACCACTGGGTACAAGTGAGCTGCCTCCTGAATGACATTTGACAGTCAGGAGACAAAGGCAAAATTCAGAGTTTGATCACGAGGTGTGAGGTGTTGCGATCTCTTTGAAGGGAAGGACCAGTGATGAAACCTCCCACTGGTACCCGCTCAGGGTCACCTTCCCTTGGGGTCCCCAGTGGGATTATCCTGATTCTTGGCAGAGGAGTGGCCTGCAGACGTCCACACCTCTTTCCTCGATGCACTATCACAGCTGGAAAGGTGGGGTTTTTTGTTTGATTTTTAGTTGCACAGTTTTGAAAAGTTTCTGATTTACTAGATACATGATTTAAAATGATATTACCTTGCATTCTTAAAACATTCGTTGCTCATATTCCACAGCATAGTATAAAATTCAGCACAGATGTGTTCAAGGCATTTATGGAAAGTTGCCACTATGCACCACTGCCATGTCCATGATAGCATGTTCCAGGAAAGGCCTTCCTGTCTCATGTCTTCACAAAAACATAGACTGACTGACCCGAGGGGGGGCGTGGAATTGATTTCTAGAAATTTCATCTCTATATAATGTGTTTGAAAAGGAATATTCCCTTTTAGGAAAGTCTGTCTTATAAAATACTAGAAATTAAACTTGAATCAAACTTTGGCAGAACCCCTGAAGCGCTTCAGTGGAACACAGTTGAAAACCACTGGCGAGATCATCTCCAGCTGCCCCCCCCAGCATTAACACTCTGTGATTCCAGGAATCTGAAGGCTGGGGAGAGGTGGGGGAGGGGGAGGGTAAGAGACCAACTGAAGGACTTATATGCATGCATATAAGCATAAACAATGTACACAAGACACTGGGGGTGGGGGATGGGGGAGAGGGTGAGGAATGTGCCAGGGCTAGGAGAGGCCAGGGGAAGATCGATGGGGGGAAAAAGGAGACACGTGTACTATGTCTATTTTTATATATTTGTAATACTTTAAAAAATAAAATTTTTTAAAGAGTATTCCGCTTTAAATAGTATGCATGTTACAGATAAACTGTAGGCAGGAGATATGGAGGCCTTTTCTCTAAAGAAGATACCGTCCATTATAAAGCAGGAACTGACTTGCCATTGTTTTCTTTGTTTGCTGACTCCCCCCTGCAGAAGGGTCTGGATTTTGGAACACGTCGGGATGTGTCGCTCACACAGATTCAGACGCGAGCGAGACGGTCTGCCTGTGTAACCACCTCACACACTTTGGAGTTCTGATGGTAGGGGAGGATTTGGAAACTCATTTTGAAATAATATAATTTTGGAAGGCATGCTTTTCTGTGTGAGTCAGCCTTTTGAGCTTTCGTGTTTGGGGAATTATTTCCTGATAATTTTCATCTGTACCATGAATCTTGATTCTTAATGAAGAATCTAAGTAACAGAGATCATATATTAAAAATGTACAAAAGGGTCCAGTCAGCATGGCTCAGGGGTTGAGCATTGACCTGTGAACCAGGTCAGGGTTTGATTCCTGGCCAGGGCACATGCCCAGGTTGTGGGGCTCGATCCCCAGTGTGGGGTGCAGCCAATCAACAATTCTCTCTCGTTGTTGATATTACTGTTTCTCTATTCCTATCCCTTTCTCTCTGAAATCAATAAAAATATGTTTCAAATAGAAAAGTAATTGCAGAAAAGAAACCGACTTTTTTTCCATAGCATTAGCAGTGTTGATAAATAATTCTAGAAACAAGAATATCACCATGAGACTTTTGAATTCATCCACAGACTTGTACCTTTACTTATATCTGATATACTTGAGTTTTTGTGGACACTTTTGTATTTTATTGATTTCAGAAAGGAAGGGAGAGAGAGAGAGAGAGATAGAAACAGCAATGATGAGAGAGAATCATTGACTTGCTGCCTCCTGCACATCCTCCACTGGGGACCAAGCCTGAAACCCGGGCATGTGCCCTTGGCTGGAATCGAACCCAGGACCCTTCAATCCACAGGCCAACGCTCTATCCACTAAGCCAAACCAGCAAGGGCAGCGGACCTTTTCTTATAGTGTGCCCTTCAAATCCTAGCAGAGTCATTGTTTCTGTGTAGTTTCCATAAAGGGATTAGAGCACATTTGTTTTTTAATGTAAGATGGGGGAGATGTGTGCTGAGGCAATACAGCTCTATGCATTGGAATCACAGACATCAGATTACATTTATTCTTCCCTCCCTTAAATCTTATGCCCACTTCCTTTGGGACTGGGAGGAAGCTATGAGGACCGTGTGATGTAGTATTTGGCTCATGTATCCACTTGGCCAATGTAAATAGCTATTGTCCTATGGTAATCCTGCGAATTGTAATTTTCCTGACAACCCAGTACATAAAAGCTCTGAAGGATAAGAACAAGTCATTTAAAAGGGTAACTATCACAGTAAATAATTTCTTAACTTTCTCAAAATATATTTTTCCCTTTACTGCCAGAGCATGAAAATGAACAATTAAACTGTAGTGTGTTTTCACTAAGTGATTAAAAAAAATACTGTTTTCTTCCATTTTCTCTTTCCTCCAAAAATGAGAACATTCAGAAAACAACTATGCATTATTACTCATTATACACAAAATGTACTATTACTCATTCAATTATATAAACTTTAGCT
Organism: Murina feae; assembly: GCA_004026665.1. Lineage (NCBI taxonomy): Eukaryota > Metazoa > Chordata > Mammalia > Chiroptera > Vespertilionidae > Murina > Murina feae. The sequence goes on from PVJC01019535.1 coordinate 23,660, forward strand.
TAATTGATTTAACTACTTCAGCTGTATTTGTGTGTGGGTGTGTGTATTTTTGAGCATGATTGTGTTGAAGTCTAATATTAGATAATAAATAACAGTAACTCAATTCACTGTTCAGAGATGATTTATATGTAACAAAGTTTAGCTTCGCATTACTTTGAATAATCAGTAGTTTCTTCAAAATTGTTTAAATTTTATATGAGTTTGTAATATGTATGACTTTTTCTATTGTAGACTGATTAAATATTGTAGACTGCTTTGTATGCAGACGGCTCTATGCATATTTTAATGCTATACTTCCGCATTCCACCTTAGCTGTTTTTGTGAGTTTAGAAACTGCTGGAAGAAAATTTTCCAGAATTTATCCTTTCTGGCGATGTGCCCACATGCTTTCAGCTTTCCAGACCACCAAGACTTCATTCAGAATCTTTCTTGATTTGCAAACTAGTTACTCCTACAAGAAATCCCCAGTCTACATTGCTCTGTGACACATTTGCCATATGAGAAGTTTAAAAATGTACCTCCAACCCCATAATTATATCTTCTAATACACACATGTATGAAGAATTTAATGGTTCTGCTATATTTCTTTGTAGTAAGACTGATTTTTATATTTTTAACAATCAGGAATTGTTGGCTAGTTCAGAGGAATAAGTATTTATGTACTTTTCATTCTCTAAAAATACAAAATAGTATGAGAATGGGGTGTAAATTGGTATCAGCAGTAATTAGCATTATTTTACTTACTTCAGACTTTATTTTTTTTAATATATTTTATTGATTTTTTACAGAGAGGAAGGGAGAGGGATAGAAAGTTAGAAACATCGATGAGAGAGAAACATCGATCAGCTGCCTCCTGCACACCTCCTACTGGGGATGTGCCTGCAACCACGTTACATGCCCTTGACCGGAATCGAACCTGGGACCCTTCAGTCCATATGCTGATGCTCTATCCACTGAGCCAAACCAATTAAGGCTACTTCAGACTTTAAATTGTGGCTTTCGTTGTGGTTTGCAGGTCAACTGCTGGCCTAGTTAAGAGCCATAGGTTTTGCAAGCAGTAATGGCAAGTCACTTGGAGATTCCTCAAGACCATTTCGCTGACCAAATGAGACCTTGGTGTCACTGAAATATTGGTTGAGGTCACCTATCTGTGAGTCAAGTGACAATGACTCGAATACCATCACATGTGACACAGGATCCCCCTTCCTCCAGTGTTTTGAGGGATTCCTAGAGGGGATAGAGGAAGACCCGCCCTCCCAACTCTGAGCCCATGTACCTGCTGAATTCTGTCACTTTGTGCCTTTCTGTCCCTGCTCTACTGCATCAGCCAAACCTGGAACTAAGTCTGTGTCTTCATTTCACACACATGTACATACAACAAACATCACTTATTGGAGGCGTTTGTGTGAGCAGCAGGTTTTATTGACCTTTTGATGAAAAGTAATAGAAAATAGAATGAAAAACTTATAACAGAAATGTTCTTTTCATAACTTAACATCTAAAAGTTTAAATCAGATTTTTTTTTGGAGGATGTCCCTTCTTCAAGAAAACTCTGTTTTAGAACATCTGCATTGTGGAGGTTTCTTTCTCCTCCAACCGGTATTGAGTGATTGGTCTCAAGATTTATCCCTATCCCAATTCCCCAGTTAAGGAAGAAAAGAACAGCTTTGCCACCAAGCCCAGACTTTGCAAGTCTGCCTCAACACAGTGAAGTAAATACTTCTTATTAGTATGCTAGAAAGTTTATTTCTTCCCACTCAACATGCAACCATTAACATTTTACATGGTGCTTCTTCACTATTCATAGATGATTTATATATAACAAAGTTTGGCTCCCCATTACTTTGAATAATCAGTAGTTTCTTCAAAATTGTTTAAAGCTTGTTATGAGCTTGTAATTATATATTACTTTTCAGGTCTATAAAGATAAAAATTATGACCCCCAAAGTCTTAATGGATTCTCATTTATGAAAAAAAGATAAAGACCACCCCACCCCATACCTACCAGCCTTTGGGATAACACAGTTAGCAGCCTTAGTACCACTCTCAGAGCCTGACAACCACAGTACAGCACCAGCCTCTGGCTGTCTGCTGGCTGAACTCCTCCCTACCGGGCAAAGGACTCACCCAAGGACTTGGCCATGAGGGCTACAAGGGCTTCCATTTGAACTTGTGCCCCAACCCTGCAAATGTTAAGAATGGCCTTGATAACTATTGTGCAAAGCTAGGACTTCCTCTCTAATTCCTATTGGGGAACCTAGTGGTTTTGCTCTTCAAGATATACTACTGTGACAAGAGCTTGGGTAAGAAGGTAATAGATAAAAACCATCTGTAACTCCCTCAGTACTGCTATATTTTGTTTCATGGAATGATCCACAAGAATATAATAAGTAGAAATTTCAATATTTATTTATACGGTTTTTAACTCCTAAGGTTGAGCTGAGATCCTAAGTCCTAGCAAGGGACTTCTTAATAAAAGAAAAAGCATCCTTAGAAAAGAAAGATGCTTATAGCTGCTTTCCATGTTTTGTATAGGACCTTCAAGGAACTGCCTCACAGATAAATAGAAGAAACACTAGAGTTCTCACCTTCATCACCTATATTGGATGTGGAATATCTGCTATTTTTTCAGCTGCAACTCTCCTGACATATGTTGCTTTTGAGTAAGTATTTTCTATCTGCCATACCCAGTGCTAACTATTCTAAAATGTGAATAAGAAATTGTCTCAGCTTTTAAAAACTTCCGTGCACTTTGCAAATCTATGTGAGGGTAGTTCAGTTGTAATGTTCAGGTTTCTTCTAAGATATGTCATACAGCATGAATTTCCAGCTATAAAGTCTTAATTTATAATTACTCTATTTTTATTGATAAGATGCATTTAAACCTGGTAGAGATGATTAACATATAATTGAATAAACATTGTATTCATTGTTTTTTGCATGATACAAGATGAAAACATTTGCTTCACAAATATTATAAAATTAGACCTAAAATAGAAAATTTTGTTTAAAAAATAATCTTCACCTCATTAAAAATCAAGAAATGAAAAAAAATTTTTTAAGGAAATTATTTTTAACAAAAATATCATTTTTATAACTATAGTTTTTCTAGATTAAAAAATACCAAGTTGTTGAAACCAGTTGGCAATTTTTTAAACAATTAGAGACCATTTTAAAATAAAATTAATATTTACAAAATCTTTTTAAGTTTCCGAATCCTTGCAAATATCATTAGCCCTCCCCTCGCGGAACCATGTCCTAGAGATGATGCTAGCTAACCCATTGCATTGCTGTGTGAGATATGAATTTACTGCCTGTACTTAAAAATTTTGTTTACAATATTCGTTCTCCGATATCTTCCTTTTTTCCATTTTAGAAAATTGCGAAGGGATTATCCCTCCAAGATCTTGATGAACCTGAGCACAGCACTGCTGCTGCTGAACCTCAGCTTCCTCCTGGACGGCTGGATCACCTCCTTTCACGTGGAGGGTCTGTGCACTGCCATCTCGGCGCTGCTGCACTTCTTCCTCCTCGCAACCTTCACCTGGATGGGGCTGGAAGCGATCCACATGTACATTGCTCTGGTGAAAGTATTCAACACTTACATTCGCCGATACATCCTGAAATTCTGCATCATCGGTTGGGGTGAGCGTCCTCAAAATGTTTGGCTTTCTTTTCAGTGTCCTGGGAATTGCCACATTCTCATAGGAAAACACTGTCTTAAAAGAATAGCATTGCTCAAAGAAACTTCAAATTAGCAAAGGATGTTGATTTGATATCTTAAGGAAGGGGCTTCCTCAGAATAGTATTTGTAAAAACTGTTCAACAGACCTCACTAAATGCAGGCAGGAGTAAAGGCAAAACCTCTAGCCCCTGAGTCACCACAAACTTATTTCCTGTGCCCAGAGCCAGCCCACCCAAGTCTGAAAAGGCAGCTGGCAGACAGTGGTGCATTTCCATTATGTTTCAAAATATAAAGGCCGCCTCAGATCCTAGCTATACTCATCCTTAGACACATGCCCATGTCTTAGAAACCAGAGAGAGAATGTTGGTTTTGTGTGTGCAACCAGAATACTGACAGAATACTTTCCTTGAATGTCTAGTGATTCCTCAGCCAGACATGGATGCTTGCATTAGTCTCTTTGGGATCTTCTAAATGGGCTCCTTTCTTTACCTGGGTTTTATATCAAACCAGGCATTTTAGAGCTTTCTCACAAATCTCTTCTTCAGATTGCATTGTAGAAATCTGAGCCATTTCCAAGTTGTTCACAGTTTTAGGAGGCATCTTTAAGGGAATTGGGACAGTGTAACTTTTCTCAATGAACTATACATGGAATTGCTTTACTTGTTGACTCTCCTGAGAGAAAATGGAAGACTATAAAGACTTTATGGTCTCAGTATTTCTCCCACATTTTTTTCTAAAGACTTTTTTTATAGAGAGAAAAGGGAAAATGAACTGTGATTCCTGTGCTGCCTGAATTAACAGTTGGTCTAACCGGCATCATTAATGAAACCTCATTTGCTGGTCCTAGATTCAGTATAAATCAGCTCCTGGCTCTCCAGTGGATACCAGTAAACAAACAGATATTTACGTATCTGCCATTTAAGAGCATGTTTTGATCATTGACAATTGAGTTGGATGTTCCACACCAAAGAGAGGATTTATTTGTTATTTTATCTAAGCTGCCAGCTCTAAGAAATTGATTCTGTGATATGAAAGTGTTTTCTTTTTCCTGGCCATTATCGGTCTTAAAAAGCAGTTCCAGATGCTTTAGGAAAGTTGTTCATGGCATGGTCTCTTTATAACAGGTTTACCTGCCTTCATCGTGTCAGTTGTTCTAGCAAGCAGAAGCCAAAGTGAAGTTTATGGGAAAAAGAGTTATGGAAAAGAACAAGGTGATGAATTGTAAGTAATAAAAACTTGTCAGGAACTTATCTGCAATGAGTGTATGTCCTTTGTTTCCTGAAGTTCAGTGTAAGTTTTCATGCCAACAGTGAGCCTCTTATCTTTGAAGGTTGAGTGCATCGGCATGCCTTTACCAGGATCTCTACTACACCATGATGTAGTCAGCTGAATGCCCTGAACTTTTACAGCTCCTGGGGGAATGCAGAAGTCTCAGATACTATCTTCTAGGCTCAAAAGAGACCCTTTCTATTTGAAATTTCCTAATACTCCCACCTCCTTAAACCCACATACATCTTGAAGTGAGTTAAATAATAGTGTCAGACAATAATGCTAATGAGTCAGTGCTAATATGAGTGTTCCATGGGAATGGAGAGAATGGACACATCAGTGTGTTCTTGGATAATTTGGAAAATTTTCCTCAGACTGTGATATCATTGAGGCTAAGGTGGTTCTAGTGCTCACTTTCAGTAGTTACTTCTCTCATATAGGATGTTCCAGAAAAATGTCTACACACACTTTGAATAATTATAAAGGCAGTGTTTTTTGAAATACATTTAACAGCTATTAGTTGTTAAAGTGTGTATACATTTTGGGGGGATACCCTATATTTTATGCAGCACATAGTAGGTACTCATGTCATTGAATGAATAACTGAATGAATAAAGGAGCTTATTCCTGACTGTGCTGCCACATTACTATACACATTTCATGAATGGTAAACATGTTTATATTCAATTAATATCCAATTCTGTCCCATTTTCTTGTGGTCTGCCCTTAGTTTATATTTCCATAGTAGCACCCAAAAGACCCCTACAATAACAAGAATAAAGTAAAAGTTTTAGGTCAGGAATTTCAGGATTCTAAATGAATTGCCATATATAAAGAAATACTTGCCTCAGGGATAAGCAATATCATTTTGGGGAATCTTTATAATAAGATGTATTAAAAGTGCCCAGCTGGTGTGGCTCTGTGATTCAGCCTTGACCCATGAACCAAGAGGTCCCTGGTTCCATTCCTGGTCAGTGCAAATGCCAGAGTTGTGGGCTGGATCCCCAGTAGAGGGTGTGCAGGAGGCAGCTGATAGATGTTTCTTCCTCATTGATGTTTCCATTTCTCTACCTTCCTTCTCTCTAAAAAATCAATAAACACATTTTTTAAAAAGGTATCTAATATAATAAAAGAGAAACATGCAAATTGACCATTACCACCAGCCAATCAGAGCGGCTGTATACAAATTAATCCAGCCAAGATGGAGGCCAACAGCCATGGAGCTAGAGCAAACCAAAGGCTTCTGTTGCAACTGCCTGCCTAGGCTGGCTGAGCCTCTGCTCACGGCCACGTCCACCAGCCAATCAGAGTGGCTGTATGCAAATTAACCCAGCCAAGATGGAGGCTGGCAGGGCGGCTCTGCACTGGGAGCCTCCACGGCCGGCTGGCATAGCTGTGCCAGGTGTGTCAGCTCAGTGGGAGGGGGGGGGTCTGGCCTGGGCCTCCTCAGGGCGTCCAGGAGCAGCTGTCCTGGGTCTGCTGCCTAGCTCCGCCCCC
>PVJC01019536.1:0-30072 GCA_004026665.1 Murina feae
CACACACACACACACACACACACACACACAAAAGGCGCCTGGCAGACTGGGGCCATCATAGGACATCCACTGAGGGGTCCCAGACTGTGAGAGGGCACAGGCCGGGCTGAGGGACTCCCTCCACCCCGAGTGCACAAATTTTTGTGCACCGGGCCCCTAGTGTTAATATAAAGACAAATCAGTAAGTCTGAACATATGTACTCTGTATTTTTTTTCCTTCTGTTGAATGAAGGACTATCTGCATGTGAAGTACTTCATTTACTGTGAATACTATGTAATAAATGTCCTTATTTTTATATGAATTAATAATCTCACACAATTTACCCAAAGATGAAGTTACCTTTCGTGGTTTTATGAGGTCAGAATACTCACACACTTAAAGACAGGAAGCTGTGTTCATTTTTATTTATTTATTTACTAGAGGCCCGTTGCAGGAAGGGATTCGTGCAGCAGGCCTTCCCTCCCCTGGCTGCTGGCACTGGTTTTCCTCAGCACCCGGAACCCAAGCCTTCGCGCTGTTCTGCTGAAGCCTTCAGTCTTCATTCAGCTGCTTCCTGCCTACTTATGCAAATTAACTTCCATCTTTGTTGGGTTAATTTGCATACTCTTTTGATTGGCTGGTGAGAGTAGTGGAGGGATGGTCAATTTACATGTATGTCTATTATTATTAGGTAAGATTTTTTGGTTAATCCTCTTCAAGGAGGATATTTTTCCATTGATTTTTTTTTTTTTTTAAAGGGAGAGTAGAAGAGAGTGGGAAAGACAGAGAGAGAGAATCGATGTGAGAGAAACACATCAATTGGTTTGCATAAGCCCCAACCAGGACCTGGACCCAGGTGGAGCCTGCAACCAGGGTACATGTCCTTGACTGGGATCTAACCCAGGACTCTTTGGTCCGCAGGCCAAAGCTCTGTCCACTGAGCCAAACCAGTTAGGGCAATTTTGATTATTTTAAATTAAGTTAAGAAAAAACAAGTAGCATCTTCCCCACCCCCCATTTTTTTTTTTTTTTTTTTTTTTTTTTTTTTTTTTTTTTTTTTTTTTTTTACTATGGTCTTAAACTATAAATCAGTACAGATATAGGACTGAATATTTTGGATTTAATTGGGAAGAACAACTATTTTCTACATTTTAAGAGAAAAGACATGTTTGTAAAAGAAATGAAGTTTACATTTTGATGAGCTGGAACTGTTTACTTATGAAACATGGCAATGCCATCATCTTTATTTTCAAACGAAATTTGACACTTGAACAAAACTGATTTTCTCCAAATATTCAACATAAATATCATTTAAAAATTTGATGGTTTAAAAATGAATTCCAATGTATAATTTAGACCTCTGGCAACTCTTTTCATGTATGTATTCAATGAAACACTGAGCATCAGGAACTTAATTGTTAAAGTTTAAATCCCAGTGATCTGGCCACTTAGCTCATTAGGTTTGAGCATTTAATGTGAGATGTAAAATTGAAGATTTTAGGCTTAGCTTTGGGTATATATGGGGAGTTAGTTCCATACATACTTCTCAGGGATTAGTGCAACAATTTCAATTTTAGGTATAGGCTACATAGTAAATATAAACAAGGACGTTGCAATGTTTAGTCTTGATGCCAAGCATGAAATTGTACCTTGATACCACTTCTGAATTACTTAAATATCTCATGTGAGTCTAGACACAGTACATTTTCCTCCATTCAAGTTCAAAGTGAATAATTCCATTGTTTTTTATGTTTAACTTTTCATACTTTTTTGTTCTTTATAAAATTTGAATTCTCCTGGCTTATCTTTTATTTATATCTAAAAAATCACATTGCCATGTATAAGTACAGAAATGTAAAACCATCAAGAAATTTCTTTCTTTATCCCTTTCTTTCACTCCCATATATTCCTCTTCTTCCCCCATTCCCTCCCAACACAGATGGGAATGGTGAGCTGGGGAGGGGGGTGGAATTTGTCAGTGTGCACACACGTTGAATTTAAATTCATTCTATTTATGAAATTTCCAAGTTGAATTGATAATACTACTCTTCTTATTTACGTTCCGGAGTTAGGAGGATTTAACTAAGATGAGTTCATTATGGGCAAACCTATCAGTCTTTGTATCTTGAAAGCTATCTATAGCTCATAAAATAATTAAATTTGAAAACGTGCACCATTTATCTCTTTAAATACTCTAGACCCTGTAAGGTGACACTTTAAAAATATTCTCTCCAATCATTTCTGGTACAAGGTTTTCTTTAGCATTAATAGCCTATCGTTCTTACTACCAGTTTTCATAATCCTGTGGCTAGCCAGATCTCAGTTCATGGGGATGGCAACATAACATTATTTTTAAAAATGCCAAGCAATTCAGTAAATTAAAATTTTTACACACCACTAAATTTAAATTATTATTTGTCTTTTTTGTATTATGTAAACATTACTAAATACAATTCTTCTTAAGCAGCTTAACATTTATTTTTGTTATTCTCTTTGAGTTTACATAAATTTTTAAAAATTACTTTATTGCATTGTAATATTAACTTTATTCCTTTTAACTATGGAATGAAGAGTTCAGACATTAAATATACAATATTATGTATTTTAATTTCACATGCAACATGTGAATGCATCCTTGCAAAATATTCAACAATATAGAAATATCTTTGTTATGAGCAACAACTTAAGTAAACTTTATCCCTCCCCAAGCTATCCAAAAATTTTTTTATGTATCTTTTACTGATGTCAGCATTTCAGGTTTAATATGTTTTTATGACTTGTTTTCTATTGCTTGCTTTTTTCATGAATACCCTTATATATAATAAGGTGTATCATTTTTTTCATTTGTACTTAATTTTTTGTTTATCATTTTCCATCTTTCAGCTATGGCATTTGAAAAATCAACTCATGAAATTTCTTGCTTTCAAAAACCAAATATTTTCTGTGACATTAAAATCTATTTAGACTTTTATTGACATGGCATGTGAATTCCACCACATTTTTAATTATTATTTCATTGATCATCAATAGACCAAATGAAGTGGGAAAGGAGAAATGGAAGTTTGCACCTCTTTCTGCTACTAATCTCCCGAGTGACTCATCTGAGTCACTTCAGAGCCATTGGACCATGACAGGGAAATGCCTACTCCTTTCCCTCTAATTATTTCCCTCTAAGGCAGATTTTAGCCTAAAAAATTCAGGGGTCGTTATTTTTGTTTTCTCTACTCATGTAGTAGATAATCTAAACTAATAAAAGCGAAATAGTAAAATTAACCGTTTCTCCGAGACAGGGTAAGCCATGCCCACCAGCCAATCAGAGCGGCTTTATGCAAATTAGCCCAGCCAAGATGGCGGTGGCGGACACCCGGAGGCCGGATGTCCACCGCTGCCATCTGTTGCCTTCCTGTAGGCCACACGGGTGGGGGGGCCGGAAGAGCGACCGCCCGCAGCCCCACACCTCCAGGCAGAAAGCAGCCTGGAAGTAGGTCTGTGATCGTGGGAGCTCAGGCACACATGCCTCTGTGAGTGCCCGAGCCTCCGCGATTGATTTCAGGCGGCAGGGCAGCTGGGGCTTGGCGGAGCAGGGCAGCCCAGGCCCCCAGGCTGTCCTGTAGCCTGGAAGTAGATCCGTGATCGTGGAGGCACCGCACACACGCCTCCGTGAGTGCCCGAGCCTCCGCGATTGATTTCAGGCAGCAGGGCAGCCCAGGCCCCCAGGCTGCCCTGCAGCTGGAAGTAGTTCCGTGATCATGGGGGCACCGCACACACGCCTCCGTGAGTGCCCGTGCTCTCGCGATCGATTTCAGGCGGCAGGGCAGCCGGGGCCTGGCGGAGCAAGCCAGCCCAGGCCCCAAGGCTGACCTGCAGCCTGGAAGTAGATCTGTGATGGGGTGGGGACACGGGCACTCAGGGAGGGATAGCCTCCCTGAGTGCCCGTGCCCCCCCCCCATGGATTCCAGGTGGCTGGGCAGCCTGAGGAGGGGGAGGGGGAGGCAGAGGATCCGAGCCAGCTCCGCCCCTGAGGCTGAGGCCTAGAAATCGGTGGGGGGCACACAGCACACAGGGAGGTGTGCCCTCCGTGTGTGCTGTGTGCCCCAATGGGTTCCAGGGTCCCAAACTGTGAGAGAGCACAGGCAGGGATTAAGTACTCCCCCAACCCCTGCCGAGTGCACAAATTTTTGTGCACCGGGCCCCTAGTGTAGAAAATAAAAATGCAGATAACCAAAGGGATTAAAATTCCTTAAAGTATTAATACTAAGAGACAGTCACAAGTAAGATTTTTGCATATATTTTAAAGATATATTATTGTATTATATAGATCCCTAAATAGTATTATTATCCTCATTGTAGTGTTTTTGTCACTTGTTTGTTTGAAAAATTATAAATATTAGAGAGGCCAAGTATACTTAGTCGTAGCTATATCTGAAATAGAAATTTAAATCTATATCTTTGAATAGATTTTTTTTAATATTTGAAATATTAAAAAATGGATGTCTCATAAATATTGGCTTGTAAAGCCACATTAGCGGGATATACTCAGTTGAACAGCTGAGTTATTCATAGTGATAAGTTTTAAATGTTGTGATACATTTTACAATGTGTGGAGCAGTTAAAACAAATCTTAAGACTTAAATTTCATAGGTATTTGTTCATGTGGAACAATAGACTCTACATGTAATATTTTTACTTATTTGCTCTGAGCTTTTACCTATCTAAAATGTGATCAGTTTCCTCCTGAGTTAAATGATAAATACCATGTGACATAATATTGTGTATTAATAAACACATCAAAAATTAAAACTTAGTTGTTAGAAATATTGAAAATTGATATTTAAAAACTATATTTATATTCCCAATGTGTATGTTTTTTCATATCTCCTTGCTATATAGGTGATGCCTCTCAAAAGTTTTTTTCTTCATTACCTTGTGGCGGACTTGGGGTAAGTATGAGTTTCTTCACTGCTCTTAAATAACAAACTTCCAAGAATATCTCCTTTGATTTATCTATTCAATTATGTTTAAGGCTATTTTTCAGTAGAAGTTACACTAGTCTGCATGACTAGCTCCATAATTTTTAGGGCTTAAGGCCAAATGAAAATACAGATCCCCCTGTTCTAAGAATGCAAGATGGCAACAGTAGAGAATTAACCAGTGTAGGTCCCCCTTGCTGTAGGGCCCTGTGTGACTGCATAGGTCACTGCTCACAAAACTGGCTTCCCTAGGCTTTTCTATAACTGGGGGAGAGGTAGTATGAGAGGGTATAACACAGTTTCGTAGCGGGATTCAGTTTACAATGCAGCCACACTGCATATGCAGATACATTATTTATATTCCTGATGAAAATGGCATAATATTCACAAAGTGCTCTGAATTGTGGGACATTATGCTTAGGAAACTCCGAGAGCCATTTTTGTCTTCAATAATTAACAATGTTTTTGACCCAGGATATTTATACCACATTGCTGGGACAAATTTGTTTGAATCCAGCAACGTATGAAGACAAATGTTTACATTTTGTGGATGATTAGAAAATACCCAATAGTATTTAAAGTATTTAAAGTTAACCCTTACTATTAACAGACTCATCCTGTGAGCTGAGTGCTAAGTTATATACTAGACCAGGTTTAAGGACTAAGGAATTGGATTCAATTAGGTTTCTTGGATATGGAAGGGAAAGAACAAAACTAGTCTTTTGTATGCTATGTAATAAGCAATATTTTTCTATAACTAAATTTTATACAGGGAATCCCCATGTATTTGCAGGAAATTTTTTCATTTTAGTGATGTTAGATTTATTCAGGGTAATCTTTATATTCCTTTACCTGTGATTCTGCCCTCTAGAAATAAGAATGGAAGCTACAACTAACAACTAATAGGACTTTACAGTTTCTCATGTACAAGAGAGGTTCGTAACAACTCGGTAAAATAGTCATGATTATTAGCACCATTTTGCAAATGAGAACCTGAAGTGTCAGAGAAGTGAGGTTATTTCCCTGAAGCCACACAGTACAAGGGAAAAAGTGGAAAGTATGAGGTGGATGGGAAAGTCGAAGTGAAAGTGTTCCGAAAGAGCATTTTAGGTGTTTCCATGGCTTTCATCTTGAACTGGCTAGCCATAGCCCCTGGAGCCAGCAGTGCAGCCACATACATGGCTGGTGTAGTGAGGTCCCCTTCGTGGCAGTTCACCAGTGAGCTTGGCTTTTTGACCCCCAGCACAGCACAGTCACCACCCCATATGTGTCCTTGCTAAGGTTTAGCAATCTTCCTGTGAAGCTAGGAGCTTACAAAATTATTCTAGAAAGCAGAGGACAAACTGATTTTTAAAATGGGGTTCATTGGCTTTGAGATTATTTTCTAACATCCCAAGTGACCATCTTATGAGAATGGCTGATTTCCTGCAAATGAGGCAAAGAAAGAAACAAAGCTAAGGACTATTTCTTGGGTCTGGTGATGGTGAGGAAATCAAAACTTGAAAGAGTGGTGGTCTCCAAACTCCCACTCATTTATAAGTACCTTTATTCCAGGACCCAGAGCTAAATGAGGACAGCTCCCCAGGACCCACTTCCCAAGTCTGAATGGCGCTGTGCCTATAACTCACTATCTCTTGAACATGCAATTTCTTCCTCTACTCTGCTGCACTAAACCCATTGAAAGGTAACTTCGTATCTTTAGCCAGAACTGCTCTAGTAAACTCTTAGATGTGCCCAATGAATGAACAGTGCCTGTCACTTCTGACACAGTGGGTGTTTTAGAATAAGTCCTTAGTAAGGTCCTCAGACCTAATCCAGTTGGTGCCAGTGCTGGTGGGGAAGCGTAGCTTGAGCAGAGGTAGGAGAAAGAAGACCAATTCGTTTGCCTGCATTAATACTGGAAAGGGCTGGAGAGAGTTACCTCTGTTTATCAAATTGGCCTGTAGGTCTCTGGTGGTGAGTTTGTAGGTCTAGATGAGTGTGTGTGTGTACACAAGCTTGTCCTGTTGATATACCAGAGAACTACCGTATTTTCCAGCGTATAAGACAACTGGGTGTATAAGATGACCCCAACTTTTGAGAAGATTTTCCTGGGTTAAAAAGTCCAGATGGAGACCGTATGCGGCACAAAAAGGAGCCGACCAGAGACACTTGTGGTCCGTCTGGCTCCATTGAAATGAATGGAGTGCGGCTGTTTTTGAGCTCCCCCCACCTCGTATGCGGTGACCGCAGATTTTCCAATCCAGCTCAAAAGTTTCAGCACCCGCCCTAAAAGACGACACCCAGCATATAAGACGACTCCCGGCTTTTGAGAAGATTTTCCTAGGTTAAAAAGTTGTCTTATACGCTGGAAAATACGGTAGTTGGATTCGATTATCTTCCTGTTTTTTGTGGTCATGTTCTCCCCCCCCCCCCCCAGAAATCAAATTCTGTTCTTATATATGAAGGTACCATATTACCCCCTAATATCTTTGGTTTTGATATAAATCCTAAGAGAGACTCTGGACCCTCTGGATTTGCACTAGTCTCCATTTTTACCTCCCAGACAGTCTTAAACATACTCCATATATGAAAGATACCCAATATGAACTTGGTGGGGTCCAACTTGGTATGATGGGGGCACTCTGGTGAGGTTGGAAACCACTGAAATGGCTTTTGTCTTAGGCCATTGTTCTGCTTCAGATTATCTAAGATGAACCCACTGGTTTAAATTCTAAAATACTTAAATGCCCTCCGATGGTTAAATAAATTCAAGTTACCTAGAATATATACCTTTCTACTACAAGGGTCATTACTGAATGCATACTTACTGAATGCTGATGATTAGACGGCCTTTGAAGAGACTACCTGAGACTTTATGAAATCATCCCCTAAAATGCCATGTGATGTTTCAGCAGTGTTGTTGAGGCAGGTCCGTGGGTGAGTGGCATAATAATGTGCTTTAAAGTATGCTTTCCTGAGTTGCCTTTTGAGCAACAACCTCAAGGTTTCTGAATTCTTTTGTGTTTGGTTTTGAATTTGTTTAGTTACTATGGCATGACTCGTTTCTGATGACTGTGTGATTGCACTACAAGAAAATGCGCTGTTGAAAGAGCATTGTACCAAATCCCAGGGCTTGGTTGGAATACAGCGAAACCGATAATTAAGGGACTCCGGAAACAAAAGCCAGCGCAGGCCCATGTTAGATCTCACTCCTCAGGGTATACATATCACCAAAAATAGTGATCATTTTCCTGGCCATCTGACCTGCTGCTGTGTGAGGAAATCTTGAAGTCATTTCTCAGCCTTATTTTTTCCCTCTTCACTTGATAGGCCACAAAGAGGGGGAAAAAAAAAAAGAAAAGAAAAGAAAGAAAGAAAGAAATCCACAAAAGCAAGGACGAGGAGGCTTTTATGATAATGTCGTCATCAGCTCCCGGCTTCAAACGCTTCTGCGGCTTTTGAGTTGTCATTTATAACTTGGAACTGAATCGACCCATAATTCCCCTGATACACTTAGAGAAATTGATAACAGACTCTGCACTTCTTTTATGGCTCGGAGGAGGCAACTCCAATCACATCACTATTGGCAGGCGATATTATTTTTTGACATGGTTGTAAAAGTATAAAGGGGCTTATGGCATTTGTTTAGATGAGGAATGGGCTCTCAAGCTGTGCTGGGGTTTACAGGACCAGATTAGCGAGAAGCAAAGGGAATATGATGTTTGCAAACAGGATATGATTTTATATATAAGTTTGGGTTTCATGCTCGGGTCCCTGGGGAAAGCCCTGCAGACAGCAGAGAATTCCACTTTCATCCCACGACAGACAAGCTCCCAGTGCCAAGAGGCAGACCCAGCAGCATGGTCAGTGGGCAGCATAGACCCTTGATTGGCGGAGGAGGAGCTGTGGAAGAGGCAGAATAATTCCCTGGGAGGAAAGAGGAATTGCAGGCCCAGGCAGAGTCCCTGCAGGCCTGACTGGTCAGAGATGTGCCCAAAGGGGGGCTCCGTGAGTTTAATCAAGGCGCCTTCTCCAGCAGCAGCGCGGCCGGACTGTGGACAGGAAGCCGGCTTTTCATTGCAAACTTTTACTCAGCCCGTATTCTGTCTGATGGCACCTTGCTCTGACACACTGTGGGGGTTAGGGATGTCATTTTTCTGTGATTTGGGGCGGGGGAGGTGGAGAGAAGAATTAGGTGATTGTGGAGAGGTAATTTAAGGCTCATTTCAATTGCTCTGAGGTTTTCAGCAGACATTTCAACCATATACTAACTACACTCACCATACAGGAGGCAGGTTTGGATGAAATGGCTCAAATTTTCTTTCATTCTGTCAGGTTTAAAATGTAAGCTCTCCCACCTGATACATACAATTTGCATATGTGGAAATATGTGTACATATATTTATTCAAAAGAAAATTCTGTTATTTTATATTACATTTTTACATTCACATTATTTTTCCATTTAATATACCACATTGGTCGTCCACATTCATTCTCCCCAATAACAGTAAAAAGAAAAAAATCCAGTGACCAGCCTTTTAAAGGACTGCTTTAATTTTCTCTACTGCATTATAATGTCAGGAAATAATTTATTTTATTTTTAATACATTTTTATTGATTTAGAAAGGAAAGGAGAGGGAGAGAAAGACAGAAACATCAATGATGAGAGAGAATCATTGATGAAGCCTGCAACCCAGGTATGTGTCCGGAATCAACCGTGACCTCCTGGTTCATAGGTCAATGCTCAACCACTGAGCAACACCAGCCAGATGGGAATGATTTATTTTACAACCAAATCTATGATTACATAGTTAAATTAAATGTAACAGATAGGTTTGGTTAGGACACATTTCTCCTGCTATTTAGAGTGGGGGTTTTTTTGTTTGTTTTAAACAAAATTAGTAATTTATTTATTTATTTATTTATTTATTTATTTATTTATTTATTTATTTTGTTAATCATCACCCAAAGATATATTTTCATTGATCCCTAGAGAGAGTGAAGGGAAGGGAGGAAGAGGGAGAGAAAGAGAGAGAGAGAGAGAAAGAGAGAGAGAAAGAGAGAGAGAGAAAGAGAGAGAGAAGGAGAGAAACATTGATGTGAGAAAAACACATCAATTGGTTGCCTTTGGCATGCAGCCCTACTGGGGCCTGGGATCACACCTGCAACCCAGGTACGAGTCCTTCCCTGGAAATAGAACCCGAGACCCTGTGGTGCCCAGGCCAGCACTCTAACCCCTAAGAAGCACTGGCCTAGTCAACAAAATTAGTATTTTAGAAGGCATACCATATACCATCAGAAGAGGAGTGAAGGTCAGGAAAGATAAGATAAGACTTGTTGTCAATGGTTTAATAAAGTGCAGGAATGAGATAAGGAATAAGATGGGTTGCTCAGAGCCTTTTCATTGGGCTGATTTGGATAAATGCTATGCTGTGGGTGCACAAAGGGTGACAGTTCCAGAACAGAAGAGAGGTGTGAGGGTCGATCACTCACGCAGGCGTAAGCAAAATCGTTAAGAAACAACTAGGCATGAATGTGTTTGTGTATTGCAAGGGCCAGTTATGAGTGAGGGTCAGGGGGAGTCATCCAAGTAGTAACTGTTTACATTATAACAACACACCATGTTTTTTACATTTGCACCAAGCAGTTGTCGATTAATATGGCTTATTTTTTTCTGCATAAAAATCTAAATCAAAACCTATACTTATGCCAAAATTGGGATGTTCCTAAAATTTTGATAATGACTCAGGAGCCCCTCCCTTTTATCCTAAGTATGTGCATCTCATGTTATTCCACCCAGTTATCCTGAGCACGCACAAGGCCTTTTGTGTGTCCACGGAAAGAGGAGGGGGTCACATCTGTTTCTCACGTGTGGTAATCAGGATAATGTTGATTTCCTTCATATTCATGTTCGGCTCGGTCCTGGCTTGCAATCAGTACTTCATTTCCTCCACTGCTGTTATCAAAGATACATCACAGTCCTCTTCCCTCGAGCATGATAAGAGGATCCACCCTGATTTGGAATCTCTCTTTTCCTCATCTCCCCTTCCTAATTGTATTTGGGTTTTCATTAGTTTTCAAACATGATGCCAATGATACCAGCAGGAACAACCCAGGGCACCTGGGAAAAGGAAACCAGATAAGCCGCCTTTATGAAAGTGTTTGAAAAGATTTTTATTTATGCTGTGGATTGCGCCAGAGTGGAAAACTGGAGTACAAAATGCTATGCAAGCCAGGGAATTCCTTCTAAGTGACAAAGGAAGTCTCCAGTATTGCATAGCTTATGCTCCCACAGAGATAAACATATACACGTTACTCTGTATTTACCAGAAGATGTAAAATTTCATAGAGTCTCTAAGTGCCTGGTGTCCATTGCAGAGAAGAGGAAAATGAGACACGAAAACCTTAACACCCTCCTTAACTCACGTAGTTGTGGCGTCCCATCGGCGGTGAAATTCCGTTAGTTGCTTTGACAGTATGGCTGAGGACAACAGGATGCAATTTGAAATTTTATCTTCATTTTCTTTTTAAAGTAAACCTCAGTATAGCGAAGGTATTAAAATTCTTCTCTTGTCAAAATGAAATTGTCACCAAAGCTTTACCCATGTGTTTTTTACATTCTTGGTGGCATTACGATGTCTATAGAAAATTATGTGTGCAACTAGATCAACCAGATGATTCAGTAGCAGGGAAGAAAAAAATATCCTTTTTAAGATAATGCTTTTGTTCTGTCATTTTCCTGTACTATAATAACGTTCTCTATTTGCCTATGAGTCTTGATGATAAGAATCAAGGCAAGAAGAAATTGCTCCTTAGATTCTGTAGTTGCTGAAAGTAAATGGATTTGAGCACATTAAACTTCTACCTAACTCGGGAAACCTATGGTCCTATGAAAGAAAAACTCTGAAACATTAAAACATACTTGAATAAGTTTGAATATACAGTCATCTACTGATT
Source organism: Murina feae (assembly GCA_004026665.1). Classification (NCBI taxonomy): domain Eukaryota; kingdom Metazoa; phylum Chordata; class Mammalia; order Chiroptera; family Vespertilionidae; genus Murina; species Murina feae. Next base: position 11,891 of record PVJC01019536.1, read on the forward strand.
GCCACTTCTGACTGTCAAGACGGAAGTTTAGCGTTCACAAAGGAAATGGGGCTACCTAGAGAAGGACTCTTGCTACAGCTTTTCTGTTGTGCAGCCTGAAATACAGCTAAGTCCAGTCCCAATCAGTCTTTCATTCTGATGGAAAAAACTGCACTTGCATTTTCCCTTTGTCATATTTCTACCCAGGATAGTTCCAGGCCTAGATAGTCATCCTTGTAACAAACTAGTATAGCATATTATTGTCGGATGTGCTATCATGAAGTAAGTTGAATGTAAGTTGACAGTAAGTTGAGTGAAACATAATGGCTGAATTTTCAAATAATTTTTCTTTCAAAATCCAAAACAAAAATACAGTGGTTTTTGGAGTGCTTGAAATGGCAGGTCGTTCATGACCCGTATCTTAGGAGGTAATCATCCCCAACCCCCAAGTGGACCCCATAGCTCCTGCCTTCTGGGCCAGCACCTTCTTAGTATTGTGCGGGTTTCATTTTAAATATAAAATAAGTGAAGGACTTTACATTCTAAGCAATGGCTCACTTACCTTAGAAACAAAGCATATATTGGATCATTGTTTATATGAACACTAATGAGACTAGTAAAAGACTAATACATTTACACCTAACCAGTTTGGCTCAGTGGATAGAGTGTTGGCCTGTGGACTGAAAGGTCCCAGGTTTGATTCCAGTCAAGGGCATGTATCTTGGTTGCGGGCATATCCCCAGTAGGGGTTGTGCAGGAGGCAGCTGATCAATGTTTCTCTCTCATTGATGTTTCTACCTCTCTATCCCTCTTCCTTCCTCTCTGTAAAAAAATCAATAACATATATTTTTTTTAAAAAAGACTAATATATTTAGAATGATATACATCCAACTGGATTGGTTAGTTTATTCTGTTACATTATCAATAATATGATTTGCATGGTCTCTAATATTTCTGTGGACACATATCTACATATTCTTTTAAAAAATATTTTTACTGCATAAAGTATTACAAAGATTAGTACATATATCTCTTTTTCCCCCCCTAGCTTCCCCCTCTTCCCCCCAATGTTTTCTATCCATTGGTTATGCTTAAATGCATACATAAAAGTCCTTTGGTTGATCTGTTACCCCCCCTAACCCTCCCTGTCCTTGTTGCTATAATTTGACAGTCTGTTTGATGCTGCTCTGCCTCTGTATCTATTTTTGTTCACCAGTTTATAATGGTTATTATTATAAGGATCTGTAAAGACTTCTCAAAATGATCCTACACCAGTTTGAAATGTAATCATTTAAGGAGCTAAAAATACAAGGCCTGCAAGTAGTGGAATTTACTTTCAAAGAGACCATTTTTTTTACTTAACCTGTTGCCTCCCCTTTAAGCATTTCAACATTCATCCATCCATCCATCCATCCAATAACTTACTCAGTAAACATGTACGTGAGACTCCTATGTGCCAAGTATGGAACAATCTTTAGTCTCATGTTCTTCTCTTACATTTTGATGTGTTTTTTTTCTTTTTGATTCCCACTTATATCTCATTATCTTTATCACTTTTTGTCTATGTTAATACTCTTTTTATTTATCAATTTTAGTGAGAAAGACCTGGGAGTTAATAGAGATATGCATGGAAGGTAATCAGAATATCAGGATTCTTAGTCGGAAAAGATTGAGTCATTTTCCTAATGAAATATTTCTAAAGATGGCTTGTCCCAGCTTTCCTCGGTAAAGGCCTCAAGTCTGTACTCTGAAAGCTAGCAGGTGCAGGTGACAGCATCTGACACTACTATCCCATTAATATCAAGTCATAAAGAAGTCAAGTGCCAAATACTAATTGACACTACTCTCTGTGTCTTTGGATTTAATATACCCACAGCATAGGGCAGGATTCATTGATTTTCTTACTCATCTATTTATTTGCTTACAAAATAAATACTTATGGAGTGCTTATTATGTGCCAGGAACTGCAGGTACATCACTGAACAAAAATTTATCCTAACGGTTGAATTTATATTTGGTGGGGGAGACAGATAAGCAAATATACATCCCTGTAAATATGTGTATGTAGTGATGAATGTTATAGAGAAAAGGGAGCGAATAAGGGAGTGTGGCATTTTGTGGGGCTGGAGGTGGAACTGGTGGTTGCTTGGATATGTTGCCTTTTGAAGGTTGGAATTGATGGGGGAGAGAGAGTCTGGGAGTTTTGGCCTCTTGTGGTGACTAACTTAAAGAAAGACACAGGGAATAATGAGATCTGGGCCCAGGGCCCAAGGCGGGATGATGGGAAAGCAGTTAAAGCTTGTCAAGCCTGCTCAGAGTTCTCAGCCCCCATCTTCACATCTGCCCATGAAGATGTGAACAGCCAGGGGTAAGGCTGTCCCATCCAGAACAGCTCTTGGCCTCCTTTTGGGCTCCTGGATTGCACTGTGGTGATGTGGGGCAGGCACGTTGTATGTACAGGCACAGCCTGCAATCTTGAAGTGCCCCTTACGATCTGAGCTTGGAGGTCTGGAGGAGCTTAAGGCTAGGGGCACAGTTCAAAAGAACTCGGAGATCTGGGCCTCAGCAGCAGATCCTGGCTGTGAGACATCTGGGTGGCTCCACATCTTAGTAGCATTACGTGCTTCAGGGTTCCCAGTCCCCAGGGAGGTTATTCAGACATAGTTTCCTGTGTAAATTGTGCAGCTGCAAATTAGATACAGTATTCTAACACCTGCCCGTATTCAAGTATAATGAAAATGCCCTGACATTTGCATGACATTTCCCAGTGCCTTTTCATGTTCATTTTAGTGGCTTTTTGAGTTACACTGTTATGTTGTGGCCTCAGTTGTCTCTGGCTGGTCCCTGCTAATTTATATCCAAGTTAGAAGATTCGGGGTAACTGATTTGTTGATCCCTAGATTAATGCACGGACCAAAGGACGGTGACTTCTCAATTTCTTCAGGATCAGTTATACATAATGCAAGGAACTTGAAACTCTGGAATCTGAATTCCAGGGATGTTTCTTACTAATAACTATCAATTTCCGATCCTTAGTATCTTCAATATTAAATGAAACAAACCATTAAAAAATGCCAACTAAGTTATTTAGGACTGTTCTGTAACCATATAAGTAACATAATAACTCTTAAGTTTGACCCTAATGGGGTTCAGATGAATGAATTTAATGAATTATCTCATAGGTAGAGGGACAGGTGAGGTACTTTGGTTTAGCCAGGGGCCTAGACAACTCTTTACTCTATTGGTTCTCATATAAAACTGGTCTGGTTCACATCCTCACATCAGAAACTATTTTCTACATACAGCTTCCAGTAAATATATGTGAAATATATATAATATATATATAAGCTTCCTTATATATTTTAAACCTTATAGCAATTCCAGGAGTCTTATTATGAAAGGTGTAACTGAGGCATCCCTTTCTACAGTAAAGAAACTGAGGCTCAGAGAGGGGTGTAAGTTGTTCACACAGTTAGTAGGTGGTGAAGTGGAAATTTGATTCCCAAGCTCTTCATCACAATGCTATGCACACACACTCTCCATAATTTCAACCTCATATGATTGTCAACACTCCTTTCCCAAATGAGAATAGTTCTAGCCATAGACAGCACAATTGTTTATTTTGCCAAAAGCATTCTGTTCTTTATTGAAATTCCTGTAAAGTATGAAATCCATGTACCCAGACATGATTAACCTGGGGTAACATATTATGTAGCCATACACAGCATTTCATCCCCATCTAGAAAACTGAAAAATATCTGCCTTTGGACCAACCCACTGTGAGATGAGTTAGCAAGGACTCATTTCACTCACCGGCTGAGTCAGAGTTAATTGTATTAAGCTGCTCTTGATAGGAATGGGGTTCTAACATGCACTGTTTAGAGAATAAAAAGGCCAGCATATTATGAAATGCCATTTATGCAATATATACATCAGATTAAATGAAGGAACAGTAGGGGAAATGTATTGTTTGGCTTCATCTCTGACTCAATCTTGGAAAGACTGAGCAGCAGGTCACTGAAGCTGTGAATAACAGTGGTGACTCCCAAATTCCTTGACTGACCACATAACCCACAGGAATCCATATATTATTTTGTAAATCCATTCGCTCACCAGTGTCTTGAGTAAGGACCCTTCAAGTCTCGAAGTGTAACACTTGGCCACAACAAACATGTTCCTCTGTTCTTGTCACTGGCACGTAAATAGTAAAGAATGTTTTTGGAGACGGAGATATTGCACATGCGAGGCCGGTAGAGCTTCCAGAAGGCAGTCGATCACACTGTGAGGCGATCTGTAGAACATCAGCACACACAACATGCCCCTCGCCTTTTCCAGCTGCTGCGCTGATAGTTAACGCCTTCTTTCCATATGGAATATCGGTCACAGTCTTCATTCATCATATCCATGGTTTGGCCTGGAATCCGGAGGTCCTCCCCGTAGCTGCTCTTTCTTTTTCATCTCACCATGACTAAAGAAGCTAAGGTGTGGGCATTATAATCTACAAGGGATCCCAAGGGAACGTGCTGTCATTTAAGCGTTCCTCCCAGGGCTACACAAAAGAGCGAAAGCATGTGGGTTCACCCACCCATTGTCATCATAAATCCATCCCAGCTCCATTTCAAAGGCTTCAGGCTCTTTGCAGAACATCTAATGTGAAATGAATATATGCATCCAAGGAGCCAGCATACTGTATCACGTGGGCGAAGGGAGGGACGCCCATTGTCACCGGCTGCAGAGCCATCTGAAGACCAATACACTGAAGAATGCCATAGGGCCTCAGCTCAGAAAGGTGACTTTCATTAGTATTCCACAGGAGAGAAAAAGCGATGGTCATCGGACACGTCCTCACGCTGACAGGTGGCCCTAATTAGGTCTGGATTTGCAGGAAATAAATAGGCTGCTGTCTCAGGGGTATGATTTAGAAGTTCTTCAAAGCTCTGAAACTCCACAGTCTCATCTGGCGTACCTGCCCGACTGATGTTCTGCCAGGAGCATCAGGGCACCTTAGGGAGACTTGTACCAGGGAAGGGGGCACTGTTTTCAGAAGCCACTGTGATGACGCCCGTGGGCAAAGAGCCTTGATTTAGAAATTAGAACATTTCTATTCAGACCCCCACACTGTCATTGTTTCCAAGTCTTTCTCCAGCTCTGCAACACTAAAGTGTAGATTTTGATTCAACAGAACTAGCAGGGCCTGAAATTTTGCGTTTCTTCCAAACACCCATGTGCTGCTTACCCATGGACTACACTTTGAGTGGCAGGAATGGGCAAAGCATTTGATTCCCATATGATCAGGAATGGGCAAAGCATTTGATATTTCTGGGCCTCAGTTTTTTTACTTCTGTAAAATAGAGGTGATTCATGAAGTATGCTTATCATCCTCTTTGGGGATCAACTATGGCATACTTGGGGATTTGGTTGACTAAGACTTAGAATGCAATCCATCTCCTTTGTGCAAATAATTATAGGACAGGAAAGTTTCTATAAGGGGCAGGTGTGAACTATGACAACGAACTTCCGGGGGAGAAGGGACATTCCTGATGTTTCTGAATACCAAGGCAGGGAAAGGAGGCACCTGATGCTGACAACTGAGAGCTGCAAGTCCCGGGGTAACACTAACTAAATTCTACATGTATTGTAGGACCTGAATGGGGTAGAGTTTTTTATATCACATTTCAGATTTTTAGCCACATTAAAATCCTGCCCAGAAATTGAGGGTGGGCAAATGTAGGTTTACAGTTGTGAGTAAAATTCTTTTGAGTTAATAAAGCTGTTGTAATAATCATAACCTGCATGTCTTTTACAAACAACTATAAACCTACTTTTGTGCAACCCTGTATATCACTAGAGAATGAATTTTTTTCTCAGTAATTAATAAATTTCCTGGGCAAAAATTCATTATAAACATCTGTTATATGTCAGACCCTGCACCATGGCCCTGAGTACCAGCTTTGATGGTATATCATTAAAAAGAGATCTATAAATCAAACAATTTAGAAAAACTTTTTAAAATTTATATTTTAGAAATTATGTCTTAGAGCTTAAATCGAACTAAAATGATTTTAGTGACTTAAAAAAATATTAGATAATGTCTAAGTTATCAAATCAAGATGAATACACTTTACCCAATGCAATGCAGAAGTTGAAAAGATATTCAATTTCTCTCACAGTTAAACTTTTTTTTTTTTAAAGAAGTGACTTTTATTTATTTATTTGTTTAATATATTTTATTGATTTTTTACAGAGAGGAAGGGAGAGAAGTAGAGAGGTAGAAACATCGATGAGAGAGAAACATCGATGCCTCTTGCACACTCCCTCCTGGGGATGTGCCCGCAACCAAGTACATGCCATTGATCAGAACTGAACCTGGGACCTTTTAATCTGCAGGCCAATGCTTTATCCACTGAGCCAAACTGGTCAGGGTACAGTTAAACTTTTATACAACACTAGAGGCCTGGTGCACAAAATTTGTGCACTCGGGATGGGGGGGTCCCTCTTGCAATCCGGGAGCCTTCTGGGGATGTCCCCACAGGGCATGGGCCTGAGCTGTCAGTTGGACATTTAGCGCTGCCATGGATGCAAGAGAGGCTTCCACCACTGCTGCTGCACTCGCCAGCCATGAGCCAGGCTTCTGGTGCACTGACCTCATGCATTGAGCGTGTGTCCCCTGGCGATCAGCGCACATCATAGTGACCGGTCATTCTGTTGTTTGGTCGATTTGCATATTAGCCTTTTATTACATAGGATGGGTAAAAGGGCACAGAATCAGTACTATGATGAAAAACCTGTGTCTTTGCTGAGTCTGGTGTCTGTCAGGAGATTTTTAGGGGCATTTGATTATTATTTAAGCTTCACCCCAGTTATTCAGAAATTCCCTATGGCCCTAGCAGCAGCATGAAGCAAGAGCTTACTAACAATGCTTACTATTGGCTGAGGAGTTTCAGTTCCCAATTTTCAGGAACTAAAATATTCAAGACTTCCTAGGAAGAATCGTGTACCACTCAGCCATGCCCACTCAGTGCATGGGTATCCTGTTCTGTTAACGGCCACAATAATACTATTTTTAACTCTGGAATATTTTGGAAAGAAATCAACAAGCTGCGTTTATGTTATACAACGGAGACTGTGCCCAAATTCCTTTTCTTTTAAGTCATTCTGTTTCCCTGTTAAATACTTTCACATCCACTTTCAGTACAGGTAGCTTAATTTCTATCATGTGCAGCTTTCCTGAGCATTAGCTTTGTTTCAGGTGCCAATGATTGAGCTACACTGGATGTGCTTGGAAAAGGTCCACATTCATTCAGGAAACTCTAGTTGAACTAGATCCATATGTAGCTTTAAAAAATGTAGTGTTCTTATTGGAGGTAGTTTCTGGCTTCCAGCATGATCACACATGATTTTGCTTTTGATGTGCTGTGGAATAGAAAGTAATGTTGGAACTAAAACTCTGGGATCATTTTTTTTTCCATATTTACCATTTACTGAGAATTTCCTACTTTCACCATTGTATTGTATTATGTTAAGCACTTTACATGAATTAACTAATTTAATGGTAATAATACTCCTGTGAGGAAGGTAGCATTCTCTCCATTTTTCTTTTTTGTTATGTATTTTTATTAATTTCAGAGGGGAAGGGAGAGGGAGAGAGAAATAGAAACATCAGTGATGAGAGAAAATCATTGATTGGCTGCCTCCTGCATGCCCCGTACTGGGGATTGAGCCTGCAATGTGTGCATGTGCCCTTGACTGAGAATCAAACAGTGACCTCCTGGTACATAGGTCCAAGCTTAATTACTGAGCCATGCTGGCCAGCCTCCATTTTGGAGTTGTTATTAATGAACATGGCCAAGTGTGAACATCTTGTAAGTGGAAGTGGTGGTTTTCAAGGTCTCTCACTCTAAAGTGAACAAATATAAATATGGTATTATTGAACTTAACATTGAGGATACCCTTGCCAAAAGCTATCACCCAAACAAATGGGATAAGGTAAATGAATGTGTCCAAAGATTACTTCCTTGGGAATTCTATTATAAAGCTTATTAGAAAGCCTGACAGTTTCTCCAAATCCTGGAGTTATGGAACCTCTAGGTATAAAATATTGGTGTAATACTTATACAGTTATTGGTAGTCATTGTATTTTGGTACAACTTATCTTGATAAGGCTGACTGATTAATAACACTGTTAACATCCTATTTTTACTTCTAGCTTCACCTTCTCTTTCTTACCTTCTTATCCAAATAGAGTTCTTTATTTGTACAATTTGGAAGAAAAAGGGCTTTCTCTATGAACTTAATCCTTCTCAAATAATGGTATGTGAAGCACAAGATTTTGTTTGTTTTATTTCCTACCTATTATAAAGCAAAACTTTCATAAAATGAATTAATATGAATTACTAAAAGTGATTTACAAAATAAAAGCTCAATTACTTTTATTAGATTCAACAGATATAAAATTATTCTAAACATATTGCTATAAAAACTTCTAAATACTTGCTTGTGGTGGACTGTGGACACTCTGAGGACTACATGGTTCCCTGGACCACACTTTGAATAGAAATATTCTCGGCCAATGGATATTGGATTTAAATTCAAACATAACATATTTGAATTTAAATCTGTCATCTTGTTAGTTTTCTGTTTTGTCTCATCTGGGCTTGTTGCTGTTGCCATTGTTGCTGTTGTTGGTTCGTTGGTTGGTTAGTTGATTGCTTTTCCCTTCATATATTTTTTCTGCATTCTTTTGGATTGAATATTTTAAAAAATTATTTCATTTTAATTCCACTATTGACTTATTTGTTGCACCTCTTTATTTTTTTCAGTAGTTTCCTTAGCATTTACACTTATTAACACTTATCACTGTCTACTTTCCAGTAGTTACTCTACTGTATGAATAAGAATCCTACAGCAATTTATGTGCTTTTGTTGTCATACATTTGACTGTTACATGTGCCATAAACCCCCCACATTTTTATTTTTTTGCTTTAGCTAGTCAGTTACCTCTTGTTAAGGGAATGGAAATAAGATGTCTCACATGTGCCTGCATTATTATCATTTTTAGCACTCTCCACTTCTTTGTATAAATCCATATTTCCATCTGGTATTATACTGGTGTTTTTTTCTGGGATTTTAATGATTTATTTTACCAGTTTTTGTAACTCAGGTCTGATGGCAAAACAATGACATGTCTGTTATTTTCTGAAAACTCTATTTTTATCTCTTAAAGTTATTTTTAAAATATTTTTGGCTTACATAGAATTCTGAGTTGCACTTTTTCCCTTTGAAAATGTCATTGCATTGTCTCTGAGCTTGAACTTCTTCTGTTAAGAAATTTGCTATCTTCCTTTGTTCACTTTTATGTAATGTGTGTCTCTTTGACTGTTTTCAAGATTGTTTTGCTAAATGTTCAGCAGTTTGGTTTTCTCCTGTGTTTATAATTGATTTTTTGGTGCGTGTCTTTTTCTGTTTATGCTTTGAATATTTTAGATCTGTGGTTTTATTATTTTTGAGAACTTCTCAGTCATCTTTTAAATATTTCTTTTGCCTCATTTTTCTCTCTTTCCTCCTTTCAAGAATCCAGTTAAAATGTTTGACAGTTTAGGTTTTCTTTAGCTCCCAAGTGACACCCCCATGTTAATATTTTTTTCAGCCTTTTTCTTATTATGAGGGTGAGTACATCATTCTTTGCATTTTTCTGTACCCTAAATAATAGAGAAAATTTACACAATTATTCTTAAGTTGTGTTCACTAAGTGAAAGGCCATGAGGTTATTAATTATAAGAAGCCCATGAATTCATTTGCATACCCTACATGGACTTAACAAACATTATGTGTCCACAATAGGAGGCTATATTTTCAAATTCTGCTGCAATTAATGTAGTTCAAATGAATTTAAAATGATTGCTGAATTATTTGATTTTGGCCACTATATATTTTCTCAAATGACAATAATGCAATACAACTCTGTGTTGCTGTGAATATTTTTAGCGTTTACTCGAAATATTAACCTGAGCATCCTTCCTCCAGTTGTATCTGCAGGCAGAAGCCAGAACCTTCATAAACTTACCCATGTAATGACACACTCCAAGTGCCCCACCCTAAGACATCTCCTTGAGTTAGGCTGTGATCTTTGTGTATAAGCCACCAATCCACCTAGTTCCTGTGAGACACTGTTTTCCCTTTCCTGCTTTAGAAATTTTTAACTTTGTGTAAAAATAAGTCTCTCTGAACAGCAGAAGTTATGTATTGACAGCCCAGCATCCATATTGAAGAAACAGGTGTTTTTCTTGTGGTGTGTGTGTGTGTGTGTGTGTAAATATGTTTTTATTGAATTCAGAAAGGAAAGGAGAGGCAGAGAGAGATGGAAACATCAGTGATGAAAAAGAATCATTGATCTGCTGCCTCCTGCATGCCCCACACTGGGGACTGAGCCCACAACCCACACAAGCCTGGCCAGCGTGGCTCAGTGGTTGATCCCTGACAACAGTGACCCCCTGGTTCATAGGTTGACGCTCAACCATGGAGCCACACTGGCCAGGCTTGAGTGTGTTTTAAGCCAGCTGACACCTTTTCAAAAGTGTATTCTCAGTATTTATAATCAAAGAATTGCATCTACGGCCCTATCTCATTTTCCTGACGTTATATCACATCGACATTACTGGTCTGGCACCAGAATTATTTGAACATGTGGCTACTGCTGCAGCCCTAATCTGTACCACTTCCATATATGAGTCTCTCCAGACTTTTCTTTCTTTCTTTCTTTTTTTTTTTTTGCTTTGTCCCTGTTCATGGACTTCTTTTGTCTACATTGGTTTCGTTACTGTTGTTTTTTAAACCATAAATTACATGTCAATGTATATTATCCAGTGTCAGATCTATCTATGGACAGTTAACTTACTTTGAACTTGGATTATTTTGTGTAGTGTATGTTACACTTGTATTTTGCTCTCCGTTTTTACGTGGCCATTCTCAGACTAAAGTACAACCATCACCAAAATAATCAGCCCTGGCGGGGGTGGCTGAGTTGGTTGGGGCATTGTCTTATCCACCAAAAACAGGCAGGTTCGATTCCCAGGCAGGGCACATGTGCCAGGTTATGGGTTTGATCCCTGGCGCAGGTTGGTGCGTGTATGAGAAACAACCCATCGATGTTTCTCACGCTGATATCTCTCTCTCTCACTCTCAAAAAACAATGAAACAAAACACACACCAAAAAAATGAAGACCATTCCATGAATACCCAAAAAGGTATTTGGAATAAGAGGTGGGGGTGCAGGTGACGGGGCACTCATCATCTTTCATTTCTTGCTAAATCCAGATCATGAATTTTTGATCATTTAAATTCACGCACCAAATTCTGGGTGAAATAAATAAGCTGTGAAAACTGTAGGTTTTGATATATCGTACCCAGCTTTCAAGTGCTCAGAATCTGTTTCAAAGGAAGTGGAAGGGTGAGGATACTCAGAAGTGGCGCTTGTGTATTTCCACCCAACCAAGTGACTCATGGCTGCTCGAAGCCACCAGGCCCTTCAGTGCTCCCAGCCGCCTGTGTGTAGTGACAGACCCAACATTCTCAGGAACCACTTTCTCAAGGACCGGCTTTCAGTAGGTAGAAATTGTCTGTTTCTTTCTTTTTTCCTTCTTGGTATGGATGCCAATAATCATATGATGTCCTTGATCTTTTATTTTGCCCCTGATATTATATAACTATTTCCTTTTTGAGGCCATTAAAAGAAATTGCAGTCCCTTTCCTTTGATGTATTAAGGAAAGATAAATGGAGATTGGAGCAAAAGAATGAGAAGAACTGTGAAAGGTTTTTCCTGGCTCTGTCACTAACATTTGTGAAACTGAAGAAACGGAAAAGGGCAGAACAATTCTTAGCATACGTTTATATTGGTGTTGATTCTATTCGGTAGACATAATTATTTGGGTAAATTCTGGATTTAAAAAAAAACCCAATACTGACAAAAATAATTCTTGATTGCCTTCCAAATAAAAAGCAAGGGAGAAAGCACAGCTTTAGAAAGGTCACAATGAAAATATAAAGCATTTCCCCCCCTGTTCCTCTGTCTCCTTTCCTCTACCCTCTCTGAGCTCGCCCTCTGCTTTCCCTCTTTGCTTCCCATTCCTTCTTTCTATTTTCTTTTTAGCGTTGCCATATTCCATAAAGGATTGTAAGCAGCTTTCAGAACAAATCAATATGAACTGTGTGTGTGTGTGTATGTGTTTCTAGCGTGTGTGTGGTAATCATTCAGAAGTGAAAATGCAAGGAGTCAGGAATGAACTTAGTTACCTAGAGCGTGTGCCATTAGTAGCGACCACGTTTATTGGAGAAAGGCCACAGGTTGGCTTGCAGTTGCGAGCAGCCAAGGTGGCGAAGGCCCTCACTTTCCCAGCCTTGGCGTTATTGGCATTTTGAGTCAGATGCTTTCTTTTGTTACACTAGCCTGTTGCATTATGAGATGTTCAGTGGAATTCCTGGCTTCTACCCAACAGAAGCCAGGAACACATCTGCCCCTCAGCTCTGACAACCAAAAATCCCTCCAGAAATCGTCAAGCAGCCCCTGGGGGACAAAAGCACCCCACCCCCATTGAGAGCTTTTGCATTAGAAAAATGGCAAACGCATTACAACACTTGGGGAAAGCCCAGCCGGTCCAGATACAACCTGTGGCATTTGGAGTTTTTGAATATATTCTAAAATTTTGCATGGTAAAATTCAACACTTTTATTATAAAACATTCATATAGGTCTTAGCTAATTCATTTCATTTTTCCCTACAAATATGGTGAGCATGTGTTTTAAAATCATTGTATTATTTTCTTAGTTATTAGGTTATGATTATACTAGCATAAAAAAAATCAATAAGAGTTAAGAGCTTATACTCTTTTTTTCCGGGTTCTCATTCCAGCTCCACTAATTACTAGCTGAATAACCTCTCTGATTTTCAAAGACACAACTGCTTAATAGTAGCACCTATGTCAGTGGTTGTTGTATGAATTATGTGTGTTAATATAGACAAAGAGCTTTGCACAGCCTGGATATTAATAAGTACTCTATAATCATTAGATGATAACTAAAATTATTGTCATTATTATTTGTTATTAATAATAAATACCATAACTTTGTAGAGTAATATCTATATCTATATACATATACATATATATACATATATATATATGTGTGTGTGTGTGTGTGTGTGTATATATATATATATATATATATATATATATATATATATACTAGGAGCCGGGTGCACAATATATGGTGCACTCGGGGGGTCCCTCAGCCCAGCCTGTACCCGCCCACCCCTGGCCCACCACCTGCCCCGCGCGCCCCACCCACCCTGCCCCCTGTGCTGCACCTCCGTGGTTGCACTACCAGCCTCCATCTTGGCTGAGTTAATTTGCATACAGCCACTCTGATTGACGGTGGGTGTGGCTTAGGCGTCCCGGAGAAATGGTAAATTTCAATATTACTCTTTTATTAAAGTAGATAAAAGGCTAATATGTACACTTACATGTGTGTGTACACACACATACACACATACACATCAAGCAGAAGAATGAACCAGCAGATAGACCAAAGAGAAGTAAATGTGGTGCATAGAAAAAACAAAGATAAATGCACAGAGTTTTTTTTCAAATTATAGTAGTTCTGGCTTTAAGAATTTGTGTTGCACGTCTTAACAACTGTAACAAGGTCTTAGTAGCCAGCTAGTGTAATCAATCAGTGGGATTGCTTTCTGCTCCACTATGATTTCTTTCCCCTTTCTTGGCCTAAAGTATTACAATTTACATTATTTTCCATATCCAGGGCCAACTCAGTGGCACTCCCTTAATATCTCTAATTTCAACTTCCAAATGCTGGAGCACCTGTCTTCTTGCAGTTCTAAGTCCTTTCTGGTCTCTACTTCCACCACTGTTGTACTGCGGTCTCAGATGCTTGATCCTGTTTTCATGTGTTATCTGAGTGGAGTCTTCCTTGCTCTTTCCTTTTTCTTTACAACCTGCTAATATCCCATTCCATGCCAGGAAGCACTATCAGTCGATGGAGGCAACCATCCTCTCTTACCTAGTTTTTTTTGTTTGTTTGTTTGGTTTTTTTTTTTCTCCCTACTGATAGCAAATCTTGGCAACAGTTGGAATTAGAGCTCTCATATAATTTTTTTCTTGACACTGTCACTAATGTAGGGAAAGGTTTTTGGCAATCACTATAGCAATAAGAGGGATATAAGGGGAGAAGAAATATATTTTACCATTGAATATAGCAGAAAGTAGATTTGAGAATATCTTCTAGCAATAGGGATTATTCTAGAACCTTTTTTTAAAAAGCCTCTTGAGCTATTATTAAATCGTAGCATGGCAAATACATTAGCTTTTGTTAGCTAATGGCCCTGAAACACCATTTGAAACACAATTTCTTGGGAAAATATGCTTATAAATTGATTTATAAACAAGCTTTTGGGATATAAATTTGCTCTGGACTGCACTACATTCCCCCCAAATTCATATGTTAATGCCCTAACCCCAGATGTGATTGCATTTGTTATGATTTTCAGGAGGTAATTAATGTTAATTAAGCTAATAAGGATAGGGTCCTAATTTTACAGGATTGGTGGCCTAATAAGAAGAGGAAAAGAGAGCTATCTCTCTTTGCACTCACAGCAGAAAGGCTATGTGAGGACATGGTGAGGAGGCAGCCGTGTGCAAGCCAGGAAGAGAATTAAATCAGAATTTCAAAGAGAAGTTGAATTGGCTGACAATCTGATGTTGGACTTTCTATCCTCCAGAACTGTGAGAAGTGGATTTCTGTTGTTTAAGCCACCCATTCAATGATATTTTGTTATGGCAGCTCCAGCTAATACAAACCTGTTATGAATAAATTAATAATTGAATATAGTTACGATTATTGAATAGATTTCATTCACAAAACTATCATTATTACCATTTAGTTATAAGCTAAATACTCATAAAAAATACATTGAAATGGTATTTAGATAAATGTTTTTATGTTTAAATATCTATCTATATAAAAGTCTAAGTGAATGGAATGCCAGAACGACTGGTCGCTATGACTAGCACTGACCACCAGGAGGCAGACACACAATGCAGGAGCTTCCCCCTGGTGGTCAGTGTGCTCCCACAGCCAACATTCCATGGCTGGCCAACCTCCTCTGGTCCCTCCCCATGCCAGCTATCCTCCTGCGGTCCCTCCCCCCATCCTGCAAGCCCTGACTGGCAGCCAGCAGCTGGCAACAGGCAGGAAGGCCCCAGCCAGAGAGAGGGGCCGTAGGAGGGAAGGCCCAGGCTGGCAGCCAGAAGACCCCGATTGACCCTGATAGCCAGCCAAGCCTAGGAACCCCACCTATGAATGAATTTCATGCACCAGGCCTCTAATACATAAATAAATGGGTGACAAATCCCATAGATTCCTAAAGAGAAGCTGTTTAGGGATAACCGTAAACTTTGGATGTGTCAGAACTTTAAGCATCCATGTGCCCAACACTTTTTCAGTCAATAACTATATCCTTATTAGAAAAGTAAACTTCATACTCTAACCCTTAGCACCCATTACATAGTAGATACCCAACAAGTGTTAGCTGAATTTTAAAAAATATGAATATTTTTATTAGTAAAGGCTTATACACAAAAATTGATGGCAGAGATTATTATCTCTACAAGGATACTTTCAGGAAGATATGGACAGGAAAATGGATGTCAGATAAACCTACATGTGGCTATCTAATGTCCCTTATTATTATGATTAAACATACATTGTTCTCAGCTGTTACAGTAGTTTTCTAATCAAGTGTTGTGTTTATAATGTTTTGGAAGGGAATTTTTTACTGCTTGAAAAAAAAGAAAACTTACAGTATATTCCAATATCAAGTCAAAAGGGTTTAGGAATTAATTTGTGGTTTGGAGTTACCCATTAAGTTTTTTTGGCTTGTTGATTTGTTTTATGTTTGCTTGTCCTTACAAATAATTTAAGTCAGATTAATGAGAACTTCTTATGACACCTATAGCTCTATAATAGTTGGAAATCGGTTAAAAACTTTGTGATGCCAGGTAAATGTTGGTTTTTACTTCAACTTAAGCATCTTTCACAAGGCTAAATCCATATGGAACTCCATATGGAACGCCAAAAGAGTAATATGCAAATTGATCCTCACTCCCTTACAACTAAGCCTCGCCCACCAGCCAAGCCACGCCCACCAGCCAATCAGAGTGGCTGTATGCAAATTAACCCAGTCAAGATGGCAGTTGGCAGCCACGGAACTAGAGCAAACAGGAGGCTTCTGTTGCACCAGTGATGGAGGAAACTGCCTGCCGAGGCTGGCTGGGCCTCTGCTCGAGGCAACAATGTTTCAATTATAGAAGCCATGGAGCTGAAGCAAATAGGAGGCTTTGTTGCCTGCCTAGGCCTCAGCTCAAGGCAACAAAGTTTCAATTATAGAAGATAAATGAACCCCAGAAACCTGATTCCAGCCAGCCTCGCTGAGAGGTTGGGTCAATGGGAGATGTGGGCAGCCTGAAAATGGCCTTCAGCCCCTCACCCAGGCTAGCCAGGCACCCCAGTATGGACTTGAATTCTGAAGGGGATGTGGGCAGCCTGAAAATGGTCCTCAGCCCCTCACCCAGGCTGGCCACACCCCCATGGGGTGAGGGTTCCCCCTGAGGGGCTTGGCCAGCCTGCAAACAGCCATCAGCCACTCACCCTGGTTGGCCAGGCACTCCAGCAGGTGGACATCCCCCGAGAGGGCACAGGCCGGACTGAGGGACCTCCCGCCCCCTGAGTGTACAAAGTTTTGTGCACCGGGCCCCTAGTACTTATATAAATTCAATAAAAAATGAAACTTTCAAATTGAGGACAAATGATTAGGTTTCAGTGTCCATTTGATGATTCCTCCACCTTTTAGCTGATTGCATTGGTAATGAAGGTGTTGACTAGGACATGGGCTGAATGTTCTTAGAAAGCAAGGCTATTTCAGCAGTGTGGTAGGATGACAAGGGCTGCCAGCGGCTGCCAGGGTCAGAGATATGTGTGAGTGTCCTTGGGCCTGCCAAGGCCCTCTCTAAGCCACGATGTGCTCATTCAGGAAACACTTGCTAGGCATTACAAAACGAGTGTAATGGTAGCGAAATAGTAGCAGCTAACATTTGCTTATCACTTACTTATTTAATCCTCACCTAAATCATATGCTGATGGTACTTTAAAAAGTTGCCATTTCACAGAGAAGGAAGCTAAGGCACAGAGACATTCATTAATTAATTGCTGAATGTTGTTCAGGTTTATATCCGCTGTGATTTCACCCAGACAGTTTAATTCCAGAAACCTCTGTTTTTGCCACTCTACTGTTGTTAAGAGGATCTGAATTTTCTATTTAGTTATGTATTTATTGTTCTCATTTATTATTTACTCATCGCTCTTGACAGAATTGAAGTTGATAAGTTTCTCATGAGAAAAGGCATGTGAAAAATGCCTAGAAAACTGCTTAGTGCATTGTGAATATATGTTATTGTTATTTATTGCATTTGTTTATATCATTAAGTTTCTTTAATTCTTTATAAATATCTTCATTTTGTGTGGGATTTCCCTTTTTTGACCTGTTTGAGAAGTCTTGATATTTAAATAGTCACAAAAACTATATCATATTACATAGTCTTCAAGTAATTTGTCCTAAAATTAGAGACTTCTGCCATTTGATACTATTATTTTTTATATTAGGAAATGTTTTGTACGTAAAAATGAATCATATATGATAATTATGAACAACTATTGCGTTTTTCTTGTCCTTGTTCTGTATGTTCCCTTATTGCACATAATTTATAGTAGTCAATCCAAAATATTGGTTCATGCTTTGTTTTGGTAATAATGATCTCTAGAATAGATGCAACCATATATTTTAATGGCCTCTCCAATTTTAATAAAACCATTTGCACTAAGACCAACTGCCAAACTACACTAAACGTTAGAAAATTGAACCTTACACTTACACTTTGAAAAACAGATTGCCCCTTGCATTTGAACACTGTTAATATTTTAAGTGTGAGGACCACACACCTTCTGTTAGTTGGAGAACCTACTGTGGTTACTACTTCCTACTCACTGATTGCTACTGCTACCTGCCTAATAATTGTCTTTGGCTCTTTATAAACCTGCAGCCAGAAAGGTATTTGAATGTTCCCCCTCTGGCACTTGCAAA
>PVJC01019537.1:0-17886 GCA_004026665.1 Murina feae
CGGGGAGGGGGGGGCAGTTGGTGGCAATCAGCCCAGCAGTGGGAGCAGCTGGGGGCAAGCTGGACAGTGGGGAGTTGGAGGCAATAAGGCCAGCAAGGGTGGGGCAGATGGGGGACAGCAGGCCAATAGGAAGGGACAGTTGGGGGTGAGAAGGCCAGCAGGCAGAATGGTTAGGGGCAATCAGGCAGGTGAGCAGCTAGGAGCCAGTGGTCCCAGATTGTGAGAGGGATGTCCTGGATTGGAGAGAGTGCAGGCCAGGCTGAGGGCACACCCTACCATGCATGATTTTTGTGCACCGGGCCACTAGTGTGTGTGTGTGTGTGTGTATGTATGTGTGTGTATATATATATACATTATATATATTATATATATTATATATATTATATATATAAAAGGCTAAAATACTGAGTGTTCCCTCGGGAGTTCGACCGGGAGACCAGGTCGATCATTCGCTATGACGTGCTGGTGATCAGTGGGGCGGTGCAGAATGAAGGAAGGTCTCAGCCGGCAGCTGAAAGACCCTGATCAGCCCTGATCACTGGCAAGGTCTAGGGACGCTACCTGTGCACAAATTTCATGCACTGGACCTCTAGTGTTAGACATAAAAGAGAATACAAACATTTAAAATGGCCATATCTTAAAGTCCAACTGTAGAACCAAGACTAGGCTACAAAGCAAAATTAAACACCACAATAATTAAGTGGTGAAAAACTGTAAGTTCTAGAGAAGTTCAAAGGAGAAGAAAGATTAACATAGATCAGAGTAATCAGGAAAGTCTACCCATAAAAAGATTTGAGCTATGGGGTGTGCTGAATCATTTAGACACAGATCTCTACAGGTAAAGGAAATTATTCTAAGTGAGGAAAGAGCTTCATGGTAGGAACAAGCACAGCTGGTTCATGGCGTGAAGAGAAGGAATGTACTATAGAGTTATTACAGAAAATTGTATTAAATGGGCAGAATGGAGTCAGACTACAGAAAACTGGAAGAGCTAAAACTAATACACTAGGAAAATATGACTCAAGTGTTTCCCAACAAGTTAAAAAACTACAAAGAATACCTTA
The DNA here is from genome assembly GCA_004026665.1 of Murina feae. Taxonomy (NCBI): domain Eukaryota; kingdom Metazoa; phylum Chordata; class Mammalia; order Chiroptera; family Vespertilionidae; genus Murina; species Murina feae. The sequence continues at coordinate 1,065 of PVJC01019537.1, forward strand.
TAGGTAATGCTAATCTTTTATTTTGTTGTTTTCTGATATGATTACCATACTGTAAAATACAGGTGACTGTCATTCTTTTCAGCAATTTAAGAAAGTGTGCAGTTTGGGTGGAGTGAGCACCAGGAATAAAAATACACCTGAGCTCTTACTGATATTTAATCACTAAAAGCCAAGAAAGACTATCAGGAATGACTGGAACTTCTTTGTTGTCACTAAAAATTAAAATGAGACTTACCATATCCAGCAGTAAATAAACAGATTCTCTATTTCTTGTTGTTGTTTTGTCTGTCTCCTGGCCAATTTTCAGTAGACTGGAGGATGCAAGCTTAAAAGTATACACACATTTTAAATAAGTTTTTTAAATAAAATGTTCACCAGTTACTTGTTTATTTTCAGTATGCTTGAACTTACAGCAAATTTCAATCACTCAGCTGCTTATATAATGAGCAATTAAATGACAAATAAGATAAACATAGATTATTTACATTCAAACAATAATTTAGAGAGCTATCCTATATAATAATCCTATATAATAAAGGGTAATATGCACATTGACCCTAATGGAGGAACGACCGGTCACTATGATGTGCACTGACCACCAGGGAGCACATGCTCAACACAGGAATTGCCCCCTGGTGGTCAGTGTGCTCCCACAGGGGAAGCTCCACTCAGCCATAAGCCAGAGAGCGGGCCTAAGCTGGCAGGTAGACATCCCCCAAGGGGTCCCAGACTGCAAGAGAGCGCAGGCCGGGCTGAGGGACACCCCAACTCCACCTTCGAGTGCACAAATCTTCATGCACCAGCCCTCTAATTAAGGCATAAACAGATACAAAAATAAATGTAATTAAATATCCTTGTTTGTCTTTAAAACTGGTATTTTTCAGGAAAAAATAGATTTACTTTTTATCTTTCTTATATCTGTATTAACTGTATTTCTTAGTTCCCAAATAAGAAAATTTCATACCAAGTTTGAATTAATAGGACATTAGGACAAGTCTTGAATAAAAAAAATACAGTAAATGAAAAAAAAATTTCAATACTGTTTTCTTTGAAACAGACATTATTTTCTCAAGTTAGTACTATAATTGCTTTAAATGTTTTAAAAATAAACTTTTCTAAAAAGCTAACAGGATTTATAAGTTGAAAAGCAGCATTATTCTAGTGTTCATTATACCATGATGCATCTTTCCTTTAAGTAAAATATGGAAAAGCTACATTGATAAAGGAAAGAGAGCTACACTAGCATAGAAACCAGAGGTAACCTTCATGAGGCCAGAGTTAGCACAACCACCCTCTTTTGGAAGTAGTTTGTCACCATTAACAGTCTTTCTCCAAACAAAAGAATGTAAGTAAAATATATCCTTTTAGACAGAACATCTTTTCTTTGCCTCAATTTTTCTTTTGTTTCGTTTTTTCCTCTTTAAACCCTAGACAAAATTCTAAGGTACTACAAACATCAGCTTAGGGAAAAAAGTCATCCTGCAGAATTCAAAAACTGGGAGACTTCTATGTTAAGGGGGAAAAAATGCAAAACCAACTACTCCTTGATTTTAATGCCCTGCCCTACCTGTTCCTCCCTCCTGCCGCACAAATTAGTTAATTAAGAGAATTCATTCTCTTACATCTCAGTTATTTTAAATTTTCTTTATAAAATGCCACGAGTTTTGCTACTGATAATACATACCGCTAGAAATTCTTTAAGACGATCTTCAATGCTTCCTTTGTGAATTGTAAACAAAGCTGCAGCAATCTGGTTGATGGCTTTGGCCAAGCAATGTATGTTATTGCAATGCCCTGAGAAAGTGCAAATAGTGTTTGTGGTTTGTGTGTGACCCCCAAATATCAAATAAGACAGACAGAGTAGATCTTGAACGACTTCACAATCTATATAAATAGTGATGTGATTAAAAATAAGGCTGGGGCATACTCTGCCTTGCTCTCCTTTCACTTACATGAGGACTAGTATTTTTAAAAATAGCATAGCAAATGAGCAACAAATGATTATGTCTGTATTAAACAAGCAATTAAACTCCTAAAAGAAATCTTACATCAGTTTTATAATATCATAGACACGTAAAAAAAGAAATGCTTAGCTGCTTTATAAACATTTTCTTATCCAATCCTTAAAATAATCCTAAGAGTTAGATACTCCCTTCACCATCCATCTCCTGCCACACATTCATTCAAGCACCCATAAGCTCACATAAACACGTTTCCAACATCAGAAAATTGGGATTTAGAAAAAGAAATAGCGACTATTCAGGTTACAAAGCTAGTAAATGGCAGGACTTAACCCACATTTTATTATAAAAATATTAATTACTTGGAAAGTATCTGCTATATCAAAACTCTTAACTTTTCCATTGACAAAATAATTTTAGACCACAATTACCTTCTATAGCAGGGCTATACTGAGACATCACATTACTGGCCAGTGTTGGCAAAGAAACTGCCACAAAGACCATGAGGAGGCAGGCAATTTTATATTCTTCTTCTGGACTTATGTTTTCTAAGGGAGAAAAATTAAAAATAAAATCAGGGTATTTCTTCAAGATTAAAAAGTTAATCATCTAAACCAGAAAAGGCAAATTTAAATTTTTATATAAGTTATTTTACTTTGCCTCCTCAGAACTAATCACAGTTTTGTTATAAGAAATACAGAATGAATATAAATAATATATGCTATTATTGGCTATTATCAATTCCCCAGGCATATTTCAAAGACTGCTAATTTTTTCTTTTTTTTTTAATTTTAAGATTACAGGGCAAAAAATATAATTAGTATAATTGCAACCTGAAATTTCCTTATTGAAAACTGATGATAAAATTATTTACAAGAAAATTCTATTTACTACAGTTTAGAAAATTTATTATATCATAAAATCCTTAATTTTTAAAATCTAAAATAGATAGGAATGTAATTTGAAATGTACTATTTAAAAGGTATAAATGTACAAAGTGGACTGGATTTCCAACCTCTCCATCTTAGAAGACAGAAGGAACCAGTCATACATGAAAATAACTAGCATTGCCCAAGGCTTTTAAGATATAACCCTTTCAAAAATATTTATTGTATTGTGAACCAAAATTGTGGATTATCCTGTACCTGGGAAATTCTAGTCACCCTACTATTCACTACCATATATAACTAAGAGTTAACATAAGACAAGAGCCAGAATATGTTTTCAAAATTTGGTTAAGAAAAATACAGCTGTAGCAAATTAAGTAATAGTAGTAATTAGCCACGTGACTATAATTAACATACTGCATGAATTACAAACATAAAGCAATAATAAATCAAAAAAGAACTGATAAACTCAGTCATATAGGCAAAGGACTAGTGGAGTGTATTTTAGTACCAGAAACAGATGAAATGTTAACTACTTTGTAGACAAATCTAGAAATATCTAGAGCATTCTGAGTACATTTCAAATCTAGAAATATCTAGAGCATTCTGAGTACATTTCACAGGGCTGGCCTCAAAATCTCTTAAATGTTTAACATTACATAATAATACACAGAATCTTTATGTTTAGTAGCTCTAGTCCTATTTAAAAAAGGACACCCTTTTCTAGGTATCATCTCCATTAGCATACAACTAAATATGAACATAAACCTTCATTTTCCCACCTCAAAAAAACTTTCTCTTGATTTTACTTCTGCCTCCAACTACTATAATTTTACTTCTTTGCTCTTTTTTAAAGTAAAACTCTTTGAGAGTTTATCTCTAAATCTTTTTTTCCTATTCTCTCTTAAGCCCTTGCTAATCAGCGCTTTGCCCTAGAAACGCCATTGACACTGCTCATGTCAGCATCACCCATTAATTCTACACAGCTGATCATTCCCTTTCCACTTTCCTGGAAGCTACTGTTTCCTAGATTTTCTTATCCTTTACTGGTTCTTCCTTCTCAGTTTTTTGTTTATTTTCAGTAGTTCCTCCTCTTTTCTCTGAGCTCTTAAAGTTGAGAGCACCCCAGGGCTCAGACTGCATCTACTCCAATAAACGGACTTAGTAATCTAATACAGTTTTATGACTTAATTATCTAATCTGTATGATGACTATGCTGTAACTTAAGTTCCTGAATACAGAAATCTTTCTCTTTTCTGCACTGATATTTACTCAAAAAAAGAAAAAAGCTTGACATAAAGTAGGCATTTGAGTAAACAGATTAAGTATCACACCTATATCTGTGTTGCTCTGTAATTTTAACTAAGACAATTATTACATATTTACTAATGCATTTTACCTGATTTTTGTGAAGAGAGAGCTACAACAAGGGCAGGATCAATCTCACATGGCAATCCAGCAGCTGATGATAACTCATATACATTCATTGCAACCTGAAAAAGATATAAGAATTACAGAATAAGAGATATTCTGACAATTTCTGAGAAATCTCACTTTAGTAAGAAAAGACATATTGTTTAAATTAGAGTCTGCCTACAGTAACACTACAGAATTTTGAAAACTGCTTAAAGTCGGAGGTACAGCAAAATTAAGCTACATTGAGTAGATGATTTGGTACTTTGTGGTGTGTTGCTGCTAGTTATAACTTCCTACTGTTACCTGAACAAAACTTTATACTTTCTGTGGCAAATTCCAACAGAATCATTCTTAAGTTATTATTTTTCTTAGAAGCATGGATATAAAATGTCAAGCCAAAAGAGATGAATCTTATCTAATAAAAGAGTAATATTGAAATTGACCGTTTCTACGGGATGCCCAAACCACACCCACCAGCCAATAAGAGCAGCTGTATACAAACTAACCCAGCCAAGATGGAGGCTGGCAGTCACGAAGCTAAACAGCAGGCTTCCATTGATAGTTGCAATTATAGAAGCCACAGAGCTGAACCAAACAGGAGGCTTCCGTTGCACCAGCGATGGAAGAAACTGCCTGCCTAGGCTGGCTGGGCCTCTCTCTGCTCATGGCAACATTCTTTCAATTATAGAAGCCACAGAGCTGAAGCCAACAGGAGACTTTGTTACCTGCCTAGGCCTCGCCTTAAAGCAACAGTTTCAATTATAGAAGATAAATAAACCCCAGAAACCTGCTTCCAGCCAGCCTTGTGGGGACATTGGGTCAATGGGAGCTGTGGGCAGCCTGAAAACGGCCCTCAGCCCTGCACCCAGGCTGCCCAGGTACCCTAGTAAGGACCCAAACCCTGAAGGGACTGTGGGCAGCCTGAAAACGCCCCTCAGCTCCTCACCCAGGCTGGCCAGGTACCCCAGTAGGAACCCGAACCCTGAAGGGACTGTGGGTAGCCTGAAAACACCCCTCAACTCCTCACCCAGGCTGCCCAGGTACCCCAGTAGGGACCCAAAACCTGAAGGGACTGTGGGCAGCCTGAAAACGGCCCTCAACCCTTCACCCAGGCTGGCTACACCTCAATGGGGCCACACCTCCACAGGGGGGGCTTGGCCAGTCTGCAAACAGCCATCAGCCCCTCACCCAGGCTGGCCAAGCATGCCAGCAGGTGGACATCCCGAGGGGTCCCAGACTGTGAGAGGGCACAGGTCAGGCTGAGGGACCCTCCCAAGTGCACAAATTTTTGTGCACCGGGCCCCTAGTAAATAAATAAAAGTGAATCAAAGGTACTGGACTTATGTTTATATCCATATTTATTGAGTAAAAAATTATAGTGGCCTTACAATATGTATAATGTGTTACTTACTATAACCATTTTAGGGAATACTGATTTAAAACCTGATCAAGGCATCTCTAATGACTAAAGTAATTTTTTTGGTATCATATATGACTCCACATACTTAACATATTCTGGCTGTTCCACACCTGCTTAAAAACTACCTACATAATTGGTTACCTTTGATATTACAACAAAAAGGCATAAGGTATGAAGTAAAACTGTGTATCTTAAAATACATGGAAATTTCCACGGATTAAGTTCTAGATAAACACACAGGTTTTGATCCATTATTCACTCTACCCACAAAAATTAACTATAAAATTCTTAGAAGAAAATATAGGCATAAATCTTTATGACTTTGGGTTAGGCAATGGTTTTGTTTTTTTTTAGATAGAAGCAATAATAGAAAAAAATAAATTGGATTTCATCAAAATTAAAAACTTTTGTTCTTCAGAGGACACTATGAAGAAAATGAAATAAACCCACTGAATAGAAAAGATTTGCAAATCATGTATCTATTAATGAACTTGTATCCAGAATGTATAAAGAACACTTACACCTCAAAATTAAAGACAAACAACTAATTTGAAAAATGAGCAAAAGGATCTGAACAGACATTTCTCCACGAAGATATACAGTCAATAAGCACCTGAAAAGTTGTTCAACATATCTGCCACCAGGAAAATGCAAATCAAAACAGTATTGCACACACACACTAGAATGACTATAATTAAGAAGACAGATAATAACAAGTATTGACAAGAATATAGAGAAAGTGAAACCACCATATACTGCTAGTGGGAATGCAAAATGATACAGCCACTTTAAAACCAAGTTGGCAGTTTTCCAAAAGGATAAAAAACACAAAGTTTCCCATATGACCCAGAAATTCCACTCCTGGAATATACGCAAGAGAAATGAAAGCATATGTCCATACAAACACTTGTACATGAATATTGTTAGTAGCATTATTCATAATAGCCTAAAAGTGAAAACAATCCCAATGCTAATCAATTTAATGAATGGATAAATAAAATATGGTATACAGCCAGACAACAAAATACTATTTGGCAATGTAAAAATGAAGTACTGTCCAGCCGTGGTGGCTCAGTTGTTGAGCGGCAACCTATGAACTAGGTTCCCAGTCAGGGCACATACTGAAAGTTTGTTGGAACTTAAATACAATTATACCAGGTGCTAAGAGAATTGGATGATTATGCAGAATACTAATTAGTATTCTCATGACCTGCAAACCAGTGTCTTCTCAAGGACTAATTTGTCTTTAATGTTTTCTTAATGTTTTTCTACAGTGTTTCCACTTAAAAAATAATTTTGGCCCAGCCAGTGTGGCTCAGTGGTTGAGCATCGACCTATGATCCAAGGAGGTCACGGTTTCATTCCTGGTCAGGGCACATGCCCGGGTTGCAGGCTTGATCCTCAGTGTGGGGCATGCAGGAGGCAGCCAATCAATGATTCTCATCATTGATATTTCTCTCTCTCTCCCCCTCTCCCTTCCTCTCTGAAATCAATAGAAAATATATTTTAAAAAACACAAGACAGGTAGATGTGAGAATGCACACAGATCTGGTTATCTCATAGGATGTGCAAGTAGAAGGGAGGGTAGAGTTAAGAACAGAGTGGGAAAAGGATGGGACAAGCGATAGATAAGCTTTAAATTTGAGAAAAGACTCGAGTGTCATACAAGAGTTTAGAGAATCTTTTTCAGTCAGTGTTTTTCAAAATATGTGAAATCGAAAACAACCATTCCAAGAAACCTAAAAGCTTAAAAGGCATCGGTATCAGCTGACATGTCACTTTTTAGATGTGTCATCCTAATAAATCAGTTGTTGAACTTCACCATCAATACATTTTTAAAACAAAAATTGTGAAATTCACTTAAGGCTACCACCTCCTATCTTACATTTATTAAGAACAAGGTATTTTAAAAATTAAAATTTATATAGCCTACAATTTTCTAAAATTTTTTAAACATCAGTTTTAAAAACTGACTGGATTTATCTCTATTTAAAACAAAACAACTTTTAAAAACTATATATATACTTTATTGATTTTTTACAGAGAGGAAGGGAGAGAGATAGAGAGTTAGAAACATCAATCAGCTGCCTCCTGCACACCTCTTACTGGGGATGTGCTCCCAACCAAGGTACATGCCCTTGACTGGAATCGAACCTGGGACCCTTGAGTCTGAAGGCCGACACTCTATCCACTGAGCCAAACGGGTCAGGGCAAAACAAAACAACTCTTATTTTATTATCTTATCTTCCTCATTCAGCTCATGACTGTGTAGGAACAGCCATCAGTTTAAGAAAAAAAGATCGATATTGACCCATTTTACATTGGTACAGATGATCAAGAAAGATTAATTTTCAAAATGCCTGCTTATTATTATGGTGCTAAGCTTTCAAAGGTGCATTTTCAAAGGCAAGCGTGCTAACTAATCACTCTAAAATAGTAACTTTACTCTAGTTTGGAATTTATTAAATTTTATTTCATATGTAACTGAAAAATATTTCATTTTAGAAACTGTAAAATCCAAATAAAAGTTTTATTACCTTCATATCAGTTTCCCTTGGAATGTGGTCCTTGAAATCTTCAATTGAACTTACAAGAAAAGGAATGTGGTAGGACAAGACCTACACAGGACAAAAAAAAGAAAACAGCATTATTTTTAAATAGCGACCTCTAAATTTATAAAATATTACTGTTTGATTAATTCTAGTTTTCATAGAAATTATTTTTCTTTATCTATTGTAATATAATCTTCAGTACTAAGATACACAGAAATAAAATGTATATATTCAATGCCAAACTGAATACAAGCAAATGGAAAATGCTTTAATGAAAAGTTGAAAAAGTAGCTCAATATCCAAGCAAGTTGTACCCACTAAATTTCAATACCAAAACAAAAATGTTTTAAGTATCTTTAATTTAGGAGAAACCAAGATGGTGGCATAGGCAAACACCTGGAATTGCTGTCTCGCACAACCATTTCAAAACCACAACAAAAAGAAAAACCGGACACCACCCAGACCCACAGGAAGGCTGGCTGAGTGGAAATTCTACAACCAGATAGAGACTGGCACTCAGAGGAGGTGCGGAAGTAAAGTGCAGAAGTACGGAGGCACGTGGAAAGGGCTGGTGACTGAGATGCAGTTGTCTTTTTCAATCCGGAGAGAGTCACAAGCTCCCGACGGCTCTGAATTCCAGTTCCAGGTGAGTTTCTGGGGACCCATATTCACACGGGGAAAAGCTGGACTGTCTGGCACCTTCTGGCACCAGGAGGAACTCCAGAGCGGCTTTCTCCCAGCGGTGCCGAGGGACACTGAAACCCAGTGCCTCTTAGGGCAGGGCTGAGAATCAGCCATAGCTGTTTGGTCCGCCCTGTTGATTCCCTGAGACCTCGCCCAACCCAAGCTGCACACAGAGGCTTTTGCATATAAAAGGCTGGGAAGCCTCAGGCAGAAGCTAAAATAGCATCTCCTTAGAGACCCAAGAGCCAGTGTACCCAGTGGTCATAGCAGGACCACCCAGATTACAACTCCTCAGATCCATAAGGGACACACTCAGGGGGGCAGACTCAGTGAGCACCAAAGCCCCATTGAAGCAAGTCTTGCCCCATAAGGGTGTCTCCAGCACAGAAGTTCTCCCACCATAGACACAGTTGATTCTCACAGCCAAGTGGCCTGGAGGTCAATTCCTCTCAGAGATACCAACAACAATCAAGGCTTAGGTACAACAAGACTGTGCACAAAGCCAAAAAACAGTGCAACAAGAGTGTCCACCTCAGGTAATTGAAGAGGCTGAGCCACTGGGCCCTATAGGACACCTAGCACAGAAAGCCACTCTAGTCTAAGGCCATACCACCCTGAACGCGCCCGATCTCGTCTGATCTCGGAAGCTCAGCAGCATCGGGCCTGGTTAGTACTTGGATGGGAGAAAGCCATTCTATCAACACAGGGAAGCAGCCAAAATGCGGAGACAAAGAAACAGATCACAAATGACAGAAATGGAGGAAAGCAAACGGCTGGATATAGAGTTCAAAACCACGGTTATAAGGTTTTTCAAGAATTTTCTAGAGACTGCCAATAAATTTAATCAGACCCTCGAGGATATGAAAAAAGACCCGCTAGAAATTAAGTGTACCCTGACTGAAATAAAGAATAATATACAGAGATCCAACAGCAGACTAGAGGATTGCAAGAATCAAGTCAAAGATTTGAAATATGAAGAAGCAAAAAAGCACCCAACCAGAAAAGCAAAAAGAAAAAAGAATCCAAAAATATGAAGATAGTGTAAGGAGTCTCTGGGACAACTTCAAGCGCACAAACATCAGAATTAAAGGGGTGCCAGAAGAAGAGAGAGAGCAAGAGATTGAAAACCTATTTGAAGAAATAATGACAGAAAACTTCCCCTACCTGGTGAAAGAAATGGACTTACAAGTCCAGGAAGCGCAGAAAATCCCAAACAAAAGGAATCCAAGGAGGACCACCCCAAGACACATCATAATTAAAATGCCAAGGGCAAAAGACAAGGACAGAATCTTAAAAGCAGCAACAGAAAAGCAGTCAGTTACCTACAAGGGGGCACCCATACAACTGTCAGCTGATTTCTCAACACAAACTTTGCAGGCCAGAAGGGAGTGGCAAGAAATATTCGAAGTGATGAACGGCAAGAACCTACAACCAAGATTACTTTACCCAGCAAAGCTATCATTCAGATTGAAGGTCAGATAAGTAGCTTCACAGACAAGAAAATGGAGTTCATCACCACCCAACCAGTATTACATGAAATGCTGAAAGGTATTCTTTGAGAAGAGGAAGAAGAAGAAAAAGTAAAGATAAAAATTATGAACAACAAATACACATCTATCAAGTGAACTTAAAAATCAAGTGAATAAAAAAATCTGATGAACAAACTGGTGAATAGAATAGAATCAGGGGCATAGAAAGGGAGTGTACTGACAATTCTCAGGGTGAAAGGAGTGTTGGGGTGTGGGAAGAGACTGGACAAAAATCGTGCACCTATGGATGAGGACAGTGGGGGGGTAAGGGGAGAGGGTGGTGTGGGAACTGGGAGGAGGGGAGCTATGGCGGGGGAAATGAGGAACAACTGTAATAATATGAACAATAAAGATAAAAAACAAAAAGCAAAAAACAAAAAAATACATTTAAAGAAGTATCTTTAATTTCTACATACTTTAAATGACTATGAGAACTGGAACTTTATATCGCTGCTTACTATAAATTTAGAGTAACTTTTAATTTCTGAGAAATTAAAAGGGATTATCTGAATATAGCATATGTACTTAAATGGTTTCTTACATCTCTAAGTGCTTCTTGTGCCAATGAGCGGAAAGATAAAATTACACCAATTATTGTCATCCTCTTCAAGACACTGTCAACAGCTAAATTTGAAGGAAGGGAAGAAGAGAAGAGCATAAATTAGATTCTTTCTTAACCTTGAAGAAAACTCTTAGTCATAAAATTCCTATGATAAAAGGCACAACTAATAGCATTTTACTATAACAAATGATTAAAGAGGCAAATGTATTGAAAGCTGATATAAAAATTAATTATAGTTTACTGCAAATGGAATATACTCTATTCTTCAAAATGGTTTAAATGGTTTCCCAGACTCTTGAAAAATTCATGTTGAAATCCTAACTCCCAAAGCTGATGGTATTAGGAGGTGGGACCTTTGAAAGGTGCTCAAGCCAGGAGGGTGGAGTCCTAATGAACCAATTAGTGCCTTATAAGAAACTACAGAGTGATATCCCTAACCCCTTACATCATGTGTAAATTCAGTAAGAAATCTGCAACCCTGAAGAAGATCCTCACATGACCATGTTGGCACCATTATCTTGGACTTCCACAACTGTGACAAATAAATTTCTATTGTTTATAAACTACCCAAGTTCAAATGAGTAAGACACATGCCATGGAACTAATACTAGAGCAATGGCTATGTGGGTCTTGGGCCAGGAAAGCAAAAGGTAGTGGGAGACAGGACAGAAAAGAATGGCTGGATATGAAGTTTATACAAATAATGGTTTCTGAACACTATGCTAAGTAGTTTATACTATTCTTCAAGCAATATGTGGATTATTCAGGGTTTTCAAAAATATAAAGAATGATATGAAAAGAAGCATGTTTAAAAATATGACTCTGAATGTCAGAGACAGATTAAAAAGTGAAGACTGAAGAATGCATGTTAAGAAGCCATGACTGGCCCTGGCCAGTGTGGCTCAGTTGGTTGGAGCATCATCCTGTACACCAAAAGGTTACGAGTTCCATTCCTGGTAAGGGCATATGCCCAGGTTGCAATCTCAATCCCTAGTTGGGGGACAGTGGATCAATATTTTGCTCTCACATTGATGTTTCTCTCTCTCCCTCTGCCCTCCTCTCTCTCTCTAAAAAAAAAAAAAAAGCCATAACTGTAGTTCATGATAAAATCTTAAGAACCACAGGAGTAGATTTGGGATTTAAAAGATGGAATCTGAAGTAGGAGTTAAAAGGTCAAACAGCTACAGCAGGGAACATAAAATGATGAAATAGACAGGGTAAAAGACTAGTGAGTGGGAAAGACTGGAAAAAAATTTCTAAAGGCAGTAACTGCAGATTATTTTCAAGTCAATCACTGCCATAATGGGGAGAAATACCACCCATTATTAAATTTGCTCAGGTCACATAGTTAGAAAGCCTAAAACTGAAAATTACTTCCAGATTGCCTTTCAATTCAGAGCTACTTTTTAATAAATAATATTGCTATGAAAATCAAACTATTCTAAAAGTACATCAACTTCTGGGCACGGGATAAAAGAAGCACAAAGGTAGAGGTAGGAGACAAAAGAGAGCAATCTGAAAAATAGTTCAACTGAAAAAGTAGCTTTCTCTATTTCCCTGAATAAGGTACCCTTAAGCAGACTTTTTTCAAATTCCAAAAAAAGATTTAATAAATTATATTTAAAGATAAATTTGATATATATGGGCATTAAAACAACAATTTATCTTTTGATTTTGGCCAATTACAGGTCATGAATCACCACTATTATAGATAAAATTCAAGTAGACAGACTCTAGATAAAGGATGATGAATTTTATTTTGAAACCTATAAATTCTAGTTGGAATTTTAACAAATTCTATGTTGTTTCAATTCCACAAATAGAGTTAAACTAACAGTAAACAGGAACTGAACAGTGCAGTAGCTTAGTTCTTTCTAACCAGGTGCCCTTTATGAGTTGGGTGTTCAAATGAGTATTATAAAATGGGACAAACACGAAACACACAAAAATGTTAAGAATAAATTTAAAAAGACTAGAAAATACAAGTACATAATAAAATAGGAGATCAAGTATTTAATAATTTCTTGCTAAAAAATGTATTCACTCTACTCTTCCTATAATGCCACTAAGTCAATTTTTTCTTTAATTTCATTTTTTAAGTACCATACAGTAAACCTGACTTTTTTTCCCCCCCTTTTGGTATACAGCGCTAAGAAAAAAAATTAACATGTGTTGACTTGTGTTATCACCATCATCACCACTGTGATGAACAGTTTTCTCAACCTAAAATATCCCCTCATTGCTTTCTGTTTATAGTTCTGGCAACCACTGATCTACTCTACAAGGCAAACTGTATGTAATTTTATGCTAATTTATATGCTATGTTTATATTTTTTAAATCAAGATAAGATAGCTTAATAAAGTTTGATATAGCTGTAAAACATTTAAAAGAAAACTATTAAAGGCAAAGTATGTAAAACACATGAATGGATCACTTTTTATTTTCCTAAGGATTACTTTTTATTTGGGAAAATAAGCTTTCTGGTTTTCTCAAATGCAAAGACTACATTTTTGGAATTTCACTAATTTTCTAATGTTGGGAAGCCTTTTAAATGAATCAAAAGAAGCATGACTTTAAAATAATTTATAACTTTAAGTTCAAGTACAAAAAGCAAGTGAAAATAAAATTAATTCAAGTACATCTAAAGTAGTTACCAGGCTACACATACTTTATTAAATATTTACGATTCACTCTTATTTCACAATATACCTTCCACAAAAGACTCAATGTCAACTGTCAAAAAGACATTAAAAAGGATTTTTTTTTTTAAGGTGTAGGCTCAGGTTTTCATGCAATGAATACTAGTTAGCAATAAAAAGGAACAAATTACTAATTCGCTTAACACAGGCGGGTAAATCTCAAAAACATGCTAAAGTCAGACACAAAAAGAGTATGACTTACTTTATATAAAATTCTAGAACAGCATATTTAATCTATAGTGACAGAAATCAGGTAAGTCCTCTGTATTGGGGGCTGGGGTGGACACTGACTATACAGGGACATGAGGAGACTCTCAGGTGGTGGGACTGCTCTACGTCTTGATTACAACAGTGACTACATGGACGTATGCATCTGTCACAATCAATCACACAGTTCATTTAAGTGTGTGCATCTATTATATATAAAGTGTACCTCAATCAAGTTGATTTTTAGAAAGTGACAGACTCAAAAGTTAATTCTCCTTTAATCTAAATTAATATAGATTTACTTCAACGGGTTCAAAAACTAATCGTTAATATTCAAAATATTTGACATGGTACTGGTACTAAGAATACAGTAAAAAAATTGTGAAAGATTTAAAAAGATCCTTTGACTGAAAAATTTTCTAGTTCTCTTCATAAGCTAAAGAGTACTTATTCATAATTTATTACTATATTTATGGTTACAAATTTAGCAAAAGTTAAATACTTTGGTCTTCTTAATGCTTCTAAAAAGTATCAGAAGTTACCCACATGACAATCTTTTAAAGAGTGCAGCCATCTGGTCTGGTTTGTCAAAGCTGGTCCTCATTTGTGTTAGAACATCAACATTCTCCACCACAAGTTTCTAAAAAGAAGAAAGATCCCAGGTCAGGCATAGATCTCCTTGAGTTAATGAGATAAGAGCATGCTTGGATATTACAATCTGGCATGTGGGAAATACAATTCATGAAATCCAGATGCTCTATGTTATATTTTTGTTGTTGTTTTAATAAAGAAATCTTAAAATTATTTACATAGGCTTAATGTTTTCTTCAGTTTGCAAATTCAGGAAGAAGAGTTCAGGGAAAAAGCCATAAAGATAAGCAGCAGGATAAAGGGTTATCTTATCCTTAAGACACAGAGCAGCATAAATAATAAAAAGCAGACATGAAGTGAATATAGAGAACAATAAATTCCACCAAAACAACAACTGACTGAAGACAGCCTAGAGTTCATTGCTGAATATATACAATCAGAAAGGACAGTAACTTGTTAGGGTGTGGTACCATTTCAAGGAATTATAATAAAGTACTATTTTCCAACATAAATTATCAAATGGAAGCGTCAACCTTCTCTTTCATAGACTATTGATAGAGAAAAGAAAGAAAACAGTGTTATAAATAAGGAAAGGGAGTGAAAGATAACTATTTAAGAAAATCTCATTAAAGACCATTTTGCTTAAAAGAAACACTGGAAAGTAATTTAGTTTAAAAATTACAACTAAGACAAATGTAATTAATTTGAAAAATAACAGACATATGTATTTGGAAAGCTTAGGTGTATGTGTTTGAAATATGCAGTCATGAAGCCTGGATTTGGATATATGTAATTGTAAAAATATATATGCAGGCTTCATCTCTGCACATTTCAATTCAGCAGGTCTAGCTGCAAAGATATAGCAAGCATACTGTTAAAGTGCCATAGCGATTTTGTTACAAGCCAAAGCCTAATGACATCAGATTTAAGGGGAGCAAGAAAAACTATACAGAAAATCTATAAAACTCTTTTTTCTATACTCATGCATTTGGTTTAGGTTTCTTGATATTACTTCAGATTATTTCTCTTTATGCCTCCAACCAAATGTTCTGCTTCAGTACCATTTATGAGCTAAATTCAAGTTCTATAGTCTCTGATTAGAATGCCTGCTCTTTCTGGGGCCAATACCATACTTACCTCATTCTAAAACTTGATTCAACCAATATATGTTCAAACTATATGCCCAATTCTGACACTGCTCATGCACCTTGAACATAATATCACATCAGTGAATCAAAGACACCACTGAATTTTAAATTCACCATTACCTTATGTGCCACTAAGAAAAACAACACTCTAACAATTAAACTTGAATGTTTTCTAATTATTTGCCTATATGATGCACACGATTTCAGAATTATAGGATAATTGTGTTTTAGAATTAATAAATTATAGTACATACTTAATAAGAATACTGTAATCATTTTAAAGCTCCTGTATGAGGCAATTTACAAATAACCTCATTTACTTGGATCCAAATGAGGGAGAGGATATTCCAATTTTATAACAGAGGAAACTAAGGCTCAGAGAAGTTACATAACTTGCCCAAAGGGGCAAAGATTTTAAGTGGCAAAATTTGGAATGTGATATAGGTGTGTTTGATTTAAAAATCCATCCCCTTGGAGGAACCAAGATGGCTGCATGAGGTATATACCTAAATCCGCAGCCTCCACAACTATATTTTTAAATACAACTATACAGATAAACGGCCATCCTCCAGAACCAAGGGAGGGGAGGCTTTGCAACCAGAAGGCAAGAGAAGGAGTGCTTTGAGACTGAGTGGAAGCGCCCTGCGCCAAAACTGAAAGGTACTGAGGGACGCGCGGAACGGAGGCGGCGGCGCGGAGCCGTGGTGGCACGGGTGAAGGGGTGCGGCGGCTGCGCTCGGTCGGGTTCGCGGCTAGAAAGGAGATTGTGGACTCCCGGAGTCGCAAAGAGGGCGGCGCGGGCTGCGAGGCAGCGGGGCTAAAGACTAGCGATTTTCGGCCAGTGCCGTTCGCAGGAGTCACTGGCGCGGAGATTTGGGGACTGAAAGGCGCGAGCAGACTCAGCCGCGGAAAAGCAGCCATTGTAGGTTGCTCCGCCCTGTGACTCTGAGACCCCGCCCCACCCCACCTACAACCCCGCCCAGGCTGTGTGCCGGCCAGCCTGCAGCCGGGGCAGAACTCCAAAAGATCCAAACCCCAAACAACAAGGAGAAAAGCCCGCAGATCATTTCCTCCCAGTGATACCGCCCAGTGATAACTACAAGACTGTGCACCCAGCCTTCAAAGGCATACAACAAGTGTCCACCCCAGGTGATTCGGGAGGCTG
>PVJC01019537.1:17986-30218 GCA_004026665.1 Murina feae
AAATCCCAAAAGACAGAAAAGGAGGAACGCAAACGATTGGATATAGAGTTCAAAACCACGGTTATAAGACTTTTCAAGAATATTCTAGAGACTGCCGATAAATTTAGTGAAACCCTCAAGCATATGAAAAAGAACCAGCTAGAAATTAAGCATACACTGACTGAAATGAAGAATAACATACAGAGATCCAACAGCAGACAAGAGGATCGCAAGAAGCAAGTCAAAGATATGAAATATAAAGAAGCAAAACTCACCCAGCTGGAAAAGCCAAAAAAGAACAGAAAAGAACAGAACAGAACAGAACAGAACAGAACAGAACAGAACAGAACAGAACAGAAAAGAAAAGAAAAGAAAAGAAAAGAAAAGAAAAGAAAAGAAAAAAATCAAGAAGTATGAAGATAGTGTAAGGAGTCTCTGGGACAACTTCAAGCGCACAAACATCAGAATTATAGGGGTACCAGAAGAAGAGAAAGAGCAAGATATTGAAAACCTATTTGAAGAAATAATAACAGAAAACTTCCCCCACCTGGTGAAAGAAATAGACTTCCAAGTCCAGGAGGCGCAGAGAACCCCAATCAAAAGGAACCCAAGAAGGACCACACCAAGACACATCATAATCAAAATGCCAAGAGCAAAAGACAAGGAGAGAATACTAAAAGCTGCAAGAGAAAAGCAGTTAGTTACCTACAAGGGGCGACCCATACAACTGTCAGCTGATTTCTCAACAGAAACTTTGCAGGCCAGAAGGGAGTGGCAAGAAATATTCAAAGTGATGAACAGCAGGAACCTACAGCCAAAATTACTTTACCCAGCAAAGCTATCATTCAGAATTGAAGGTCGGATAAAGAGCTTCACAGACAAGAAAAAGCTAAAGGAGTTCACCACCACCCAACCAGTATTATATGAAATACTGAAAGGTATCCTTTGAGAAGAGGATGAAGAAAAAATAAAGATAAAAATTATGAACAACAAATACATATCTATCAACAAGTGAATCTAAAAATCAAGTGAATAAGAAATCTGATAAACAGAATAAACTGGTGAATAGAATAGAATCAGAGGCATAGAAAGGGAGTGGACTGACAATTTTCGGGGGTAAAGGGTGTTGGGGGTGCGGGAAGAGAATGGACAATGATTGTACACCTATGGATGAGGATGGGGGGGAGGGGGACAGAGGATGGGGTGAGAACTGGGAGGAGGGGAGCTATGGGTGAAAAAAGAGGAACAACTGTAACAATATGAACAATAAAGATATTTAAAAAAAAAATCCATCCCCTTAAACACTAAAGAAATGGTTCCCTATCTTTAGTGTACATCAGAATGATCTAGAGAACTTTATTAACTAAAACAGATATTGCAGGGGCCCTGACTGGTTTGGCTCAGTGGATAGAGCGGCGGCCTGCGGACTCAAGGGTCCCGGGTTCAATTCCAGTCAAGGGCATGTACCTTGGTTGTGGGCACATCCCCAGTGGGCAGTGTATAGGAGGCAGCTGATCAATGTTTCTCTCTCACTGATGTTTCTAACTCTCTATCCCTCTACCTTCCTCTCTGTAAAAAATCAATAAAAAAAATTCACACATCATATATATATACACATATACATATACATATACATATATATACATACACACACACATACATATATATAGGACCCAGATATTGCTGGGTCCCAGCACCACATGTTCTGATTCAGCAGGTCTGAAATAGAACCAAAAAAGGTGCATTTTTAACAAGTGCCAAGGTAATGCTGCTGCTGATGATCTGGGGAAAATTATTTTAAAACCATTAACCTAAAGCATTTGTTAGCACATTACTCTTTATTTAAAAAAGTAAATTCTTTCTCCTCTTGAAAGTATAGTTTATATATTTAATTTTTTTCTTTTCTCCCTCAATTCTATCCCGAAACAAAATTCTCTACATATTTAAAGGCATTGATTAATATCACTGGTGAATGAACTGAACACTAAAAGTAATACTAAGAATTAATAACTAAATGGTTTAAAATGAACTGAGACAAATTACGTGAAACCAATCAAGAATACTAAAAATAAAAAAAAGGTTTCCTGTAAAAAAAAAGAAAGTTAAAGTCTTACTTGACACAATTCATATTTCAATTTCCTACTTCATTTGAAAAACTAAAAATCTATTAGGGCTCTGTGAAGAACTAAAATAACTCATCTGTAAAATACCAAAACAATTATTTTGGCAAGGTTGGAAGAATAAATTGACTCAACGGGCACAATTCCAAATGAAATACCCCAAGAATTTTAGTAGAAAGAAGACTGGTTGTTTTCTTCTCCAGAAAGTAATAAACATGTTTTACCACAAGTACACATGCATAGTGTTGACTATGTCTGACACATGATTTATTCACAACCATTAAATACAAAGCTCTCCTTTTTTATTGGCACACAACTTTACTGTTTGAAACAAAAAAGGTCCTCAGCTACAACAATTAAAGCCATCCATAAGATGAAGAAGATGTAGGCACATATTTAGTTTATGTCAATTTAGAAAATAAAAGCTAAGAAATTATAGAATGATTTTTTAAAATTTTAATTCCCCCTAAAACATTTTATGCACTAATTTCAAACAAACTAAAATGCTGTTAGAGGTACCATCATGCTCTAATTCAAGTATGGGCTACAATATCTTCAGAGAGGTATTTGATAATACTAAGAAAAAATTTAAATGTTCATATCCTTTGATCCACTTTCAAAAACTTTCCTACAGAAATGCTCAAGTAAGTATGTAAAATAGGTAAGAAGTGCTGGTTAAATATAGAGAATTCTCTATCTATCTATCTATCTATCTATCTATCTATCTATCTATCTAACTCTTGCTGATGCTGTGGGAGTAGCACAAGTAGGGGAGGTGTGCATTCACAACAAAAGTTTTTGAACATGTGAACTGTGATTTTGTCAAAGGCAGTCTCTGCCTCTTGATGTAAGAACAAGGATCAATCAAAAATTACTATTTAGCCCAGGCCAGGTAACTCATTTGGTTAGATAGAGCGCATTAACCATACATCAAGGTTGTGGGTTCAATCCCGGTCAGGGCATATACAAAAATCAACCAATGAAAGCACAAATAAGTGGAACAACAAATCAATGTTTCTCTCTCGCTCTCTCATTAATAAATAAAGAAGAATTTTCATTACTTCTTAGATACCGTGATCAACTAGACCACTTCATTTTCAAAAAGACCAGATCATTCGGCTAGGAAAATGTAATGTATGTTCCTGCCGTCAGATGAGGGTGGGTTAGATGACTACTTAGAGCCCTTTCGTTTCAAAGACAGTACAGCAGCACTGTACCAGTGTAAAGCTGTAGAGCTAGATAAAACTATATAGGTTCAAACTTTAGTTTCACCACTCTAAGCATGTGCGCTTGGACAAGTTAATCATTCTTGGTCTCACTTTTCTAATTTGCAAAACAGGGACAATTCCAGTGTCAATGATTTAAAGGAGTTAATAATATGCATGTTTAAAGTTTATAAAAGTCCTAGAACAAAGTAAAGAGTCAGAAAGATAGCTATTTTTATTTATGCATCCAACAAGTATTTACCAAGCATTTACAATGTGTTGAAAGTTAATTTAGCAGCAAGGTTTTAGGAGAATTAAATAAAGTTTTTACTCTAGTGAGACTGGCATTAGTAAATAATACAGGAGGTCACAAGTAAGATACACATAAAACTGGATAAAGAGAGTAAAAAGTGATGATTGCTATTTTTAAAAGTGTGGTCAAGGAAGGACATTCTGATATGATGACATCTGAAAAATACAGGAATGTTATGAGAAGGCAATCCAAGGCATTATCTCTGTGAAGAGTATCTGAGGTGAAACAGCAAGCAGGCCAAGTGGGCTGGAGGAGAAAAGAAGGTCAGGAAAAGTGAAAGGCCGGATCCTACAGGAAGGAGCTTCTACAACTGTCAAATACATTGATACTTTTGAACTCTCACAGACAGGAATACAGAGAGATCTAAATAGGATAATTTTTATTACTTCATCACAATACTCAAGCCACTATCTTTAATGGCAAAGAAGCATTAAAAATGCTTACGATTCTGGAAGTACCTATTTGGCAAAAGTAAAATTACTGGGCCACAATTCTTCTATTATCTCATACTAAAAGGAACATAGAAAGTAAACTAAAATTAGAAATTTGTTACCTGAGAGAAACAACATAGAAAAGAGATAATGTATTTACAAGGGAATGAGTCTAATAAAAGAAATATTGCCTGTAAAAAAATGAAGCTAGCATCGCAATGTTTGTAATATTTAAAACCATATTAAGTATAAAGTCTGTGTATTTAAACCCATATTATAAAAGCTGACTTCTATATAAGAATTGTAAAACATTTCTTTAAAAAATAACAATGAGAAAATAATGACATGATGAATACCAAAATAATATTTATTCAGTACTTATTGTGTGTTAGGCAGCATGCTAAGTATTCAAGCAATTGACATGTATTAATTAGTTCATATAATTATTGCAAAGTAAAAGTTTTGTAAGTTTAAACTTTGCCCAAAGTCAAAGCACACAACTGACAGGACTGAATTTCAGGATAGCCAGACTTGGAAGTTTGAGTCCTTAACTACTGGGTAATACTGCCTCTCTTTTTAGTCACACAGATTCTGCCCATCTATTTTATTCGCTCAGTAAAATAGTTATCAACCTTGCAAGAATTGACTTATCCTATGTTTGTTCAATTTTCAGTAAATCAGATTACTATTTGTAAAACAGAACAAAACAAAGATGCTATTAAAAGACCATGCTAGGCCCAGCCAGCGTGGTTCAATAGTTGAGCATTAACCTATGAACCAAGAGGTCACGGTTCAATTCCCAGGCAGGGCATATGCCCAGATTGCAGGCTTGATCCCCAGTGTGGGGCATATCGGAGGCAACTAATCAATGATTCTTTCTCATCATTGATGTTTCTATCTCTCTCCCCCTCTCCCTTCCTCTCTGAAATCAATAAAGATATATTTTTAAAAAGTACTTCAAGACCTTAAAAAAGAGATCACGCTAATGCTGTAATTTCACTTACATATGAGAACTTTCATGTCAGATTAAAGACATTAACATTCTAGGCTTGCTGCTCATTTTCTTGAAATGTTTTTTTAGGAATTCATGTTTATAAGCTAAAATTAATAAAGACTATTATTACCTTAAGTTCAGCAACTTGTGATGAAATATGCCACATAAGGCTTTCACTTAGGAACTTCATACCATATGGGCCTAGCAGTTCTGATAATGACCTCATTTCTGAAAGGAAATGCAATTGCTTTTATACTTTGACACAGCAAATACTTTAAAAAAAATAAACATTAACATATTGAGACATTACATTATAGAAGCAAATTACTCCTGAGAAGTCTCTAGAGTAAAAACAAAACAAAACAAAAATGCAAAGGTAAGTCTGAGATATAATGTATGACTGTGCATATAATGCAATGAAAATAGTTGTAATAGAATCAAAAGCCAAAAGAATCATTTCTTCATTCTCTAAAACATATCATAGTATTATTCACCTGATATGTCAGAATATTCCTCTGCATTGAATGTTAATTCATTTTCCGTAGGTAAGTTCACAAATGCTTTCATTGCAGGGAAATAAGCTATATGACCATTGCTGACTTGTCTTAATAAAGTTTCCAAATACCTAAGGAGAAAAGTAAATTTATAACCAGGAGAAACTATTTAGTTCAAAATGTATTATGGTATATATTCCTGAATATAATTTTAAGTTGGCTGTTAACATGAATGATCACTTATCCATAAAAAAATAATTTTCCCAAGTAGTTCATTACAAAGAGACATTGTATCAATCCAAATTTCCAAATGTGTTCCTTACCAATTTGTGTATAGACTTGTAATGGTTGGCTCTCCATGACTGTCTAAATGTTGTGTTTGCTGAAGAAGAACATTATTAAATACTCTTGTGATATCAATTTGCACATAGTTTTCTATCGACTGCAGCACAGTCATATATGCTCTTACACTTGTTAGAAGCTCTGATGGTTTTGCAATTTCTTGTGTGGCTTGATTATACATAGTCATTCCAACAATTGATCTGAGGTTACAAAAAAAGAAGAGTTCTGACTTTTGCATTTATAAATATAGGCCATTCAACCTACTAATCTTTAGTATCAAATAATAAAATTTTAAATACAATTTGTTATAAAACCATGAAATTACTATCATTATCTTCCCAAGAAACAATCTAAAAAAACAATGACTACCTAAAAACCACAATGAAATGGCAATGCAAGTGATTTTAAAAATTCTAAAGATATCAGTAATAAAATGATTTAAGGATAAATCCCTTTGACATAATACATTATAATAAGACAAACCTCATTGCTAGAAACCGTCCAAGGAGATCAACTCAAGACAAAATGCTATCCTTGCATATGGCCCCTAAGTCCTAACATTGTGCTCAAGTGTTCAACGAAAATCATCAGCTAACACAAACCACATGGCGGCATGAAAACCTCTTCTAGGCAAACAAGTTCACAGCCTTGATGTGATCTTGACCACTAAGGAAATAGACGTTTGGTAAAAAGAGTATCTGCTTCTCTGTGGATTAATGGACCAGACTACATATTTACAGAAGGAAAACATGGGAGCTGTAAACTGAATCCTACCTTTCACTCACCACTCTACCCACCTTGGTAGTTAAGAATAATAAATACCAAAGGGCATAATTTCCCTTTGTCTTCAATACTAGAGCATTCTGAGTTTTACCGTCAGGATGCCTGCCTTATTAAAGGACAATTTTTGTTCCAGACCAGACTCTTTTCGAGTCAACTGATGACTTAACATTCAATTTAGTGCCCACATATACATTCTATGTTATTCTACATTCATAGAATTCTCACCAACTATAGCTCTAAGCTTTGTTTCATTACTTAACACAATGTCAAGCATAAGGCACAAAGATTACTTGTTATAATGACTGTAAAATTTTTAAAAAATCTTTGCCAAAATGTTGTTTTATAAATTGCTTTAAGGCCTTCAAGACAAAGGTGTCCAATTAATCAATATTTTCTTTAATAAATTTGTAAGTTTACAAAAAGGATTAAGAAACATTTATAAAGTTGAAAGGTTTCTGACTTATCACTTGCAATATCATTTCAAGAAACATTATATGTAACCTATAAAACTATAATTAGAACTAAGTGCCTCAAGAGTCTAGATCTATTGGCATAACAGCACACATTTAAATCCAGAATAGACTTGAGTTCATCTAGTCCTGAGATTTTTGAACATTTAAATTTGACCCCTTGTACGGTATGTATCCAGAATCACAACTCAGTACACACGTGTACATACATAACTGAAAAGCTTCATGACACAGTATTTATACTTACTACATTCAATGCACTAATTTTTTCTACTTCTTTCTTTCCTTTCCTTCCTTCCTCTTCTTTCTTTCTTTAAATATTTATTACAACCTTCTAATCTGATTTCATGACCCTACAGGATTGCCACCTGACAGTTGAAATACACTGATTAGCTCTAGTTTTCTCATCTTGCTTATAAGGAAACTAAGGCTCACTGAGATTATGTTGGTGTCCAAAGTATGGGACAAGAATCTGAGTAATTAAGTAATTCTAAGTTCAGTATTTTCATACTTCCCAGATCATCATTCTTTATATTATACCAGTTCTTCTAATGCTTTTCCTCATAAAAGGAAATACTGTGTGGATATGAAGAATAAATATAACAAATTCATTAAATGAACAAACAAGCAAAAATAGTTAATGTTTTTTCTTACTTAGTAAAGCGGATTTCCAGGTGAGAAGTCAAATATTCTCGTGGGGTAAAGGTATGTTCCCAAACCACCATGTTTGGTACATAATTTATAGAGAAACACAACTCAGAAAGTGCAGTGTGCAATTTATCAAGGCTGAAAAAATATTAATAAATAGTAAACAAAATGTTCAACATTTTATCATAACAATACACAATTAATTTTATAAACACGTAAGATCTTATTTGGGGATAATAATTATAGAATTCAATTTCTCTTCTAAACAAAGTTCAAAATCTTTTAACACACGAGAGCAATTTTCTAAAGATAAGCAACATTTGTTTCTATCTTCAAATGATAATGACTTACTACACAAAAAAGAGCTTATTCCACACTCATAAAGATAATCATTTCCAACTTCTATTGTACTTTCTGTTGTGGAGGAAGAAAGTTGTCTACAAAACGACAAATAGCTTGCTCAATGTAGGAGGCAAGGAATTAAGAAATTTACTTTAAGCAAAAAAATATTCACCCATTATTGCCCACCTATGCCTCCTTCTCCAGATAAGCCAACAGCCCGAAATGATACCTATTCTGACATAGCCATTCTAAAATAATGGTATCAGCCATACACACCATACACCAGTGGTTCTCAACCTTCCTAATGCCGCAACCCTTTAACACAGTTCTTTGTGTTGTGGTGACCCCCAACCATAAAATTTTCGTTGCTACTTCATAACTGTAATGTTGCTACTGTTATGAATCGTAATGTAAACATCTGATATGCAGGATGTATTTAGGTGACCCCTGTGAAAGGATCATTCAGCCTCCAAAGGAGTCACGACCCACAGTTTGAGAACCGCTGCCATATGCCAAAATAAAGTCTCGGATATCTTATATTAAATACAATGAAAAGTGCACCTGACAGATTCCTGACCTTTAGTATTCTATATATAAAGACAAGACAATTATCATCTATTATATTTATTTTCTTCAAAACCCCAAAATCTGTATTTTTAGATGAAATAAGTACTAAATAGTTAATCAAGTCCACAAAGGTGAAAAAAATCAATGACTGGGAAATGGAAAATTTACAATTACTAGCATTTCGTCAATACCAAGGCCATATAAAAATAAACTGGAAAAATAAACTGTAGCAAAAATATATATAATAATAGTGGATGACTTACTTGGTAACTACCAGCCTGTTTTTCCTCATGCTCTCAACTCCAGGTTTTTCCCTTTCAGGTTCCCCTTTTTTACCAGTTTGTTTTTTTGACTTCTTATTCACTGCCTGACTAATGGTTTTGGCACAATGCTTGGGCAGCAACTAAATTTAAAAAGAATAAAATGTTACATTACACCAATTATTTGAAAACACATTAATTATTCACATAAACCTTAACTGAATCCAGCCTATGTAAGAAATATCATGCTAGCACTAAGAATAGATATAAATAAAAAGTAGAATTTACTTAGCTTAGGGAGTCTAAGCGTAGTGGAAAACAGAAATAGGTAAATACTGTGTGAAGAAAGACCTCATAGAGCAAGTTATATCAAGTCTGCAGTTTACAGGATAAATGAAACATTTAACTGGAAGGAAAATGGCCTACGAAGAACAAAACTATTTGAAGACATAATGTGTTCAGAATCTAGTAGGAATTACTAGGTGATGAAGCGTAAGTGCAGACAGGACAGAGAAGTTTGATCTTTCAGGAAGGGACTTAAATGCCAACCTAGAGGTTGGATTTCACAGTGTAATAATCCTAAAGACAGTGCCAATATTTTAAAAACTATATAATAATGGAGCTTCATAAGAGGTAATGAGACTTAGTAAGAGTCTGAGAATAAGGGGGAAAAAAATAACTGGCTAACAGGTCATCTTCTTACTTTCATATACAAATTTCCTATCTGTAAGGAAACGTTTAAATTATTACCTGGTCACTAAGAGTACACTGTTCTGTGCAAATATCAGTGATAAGATTTCGAGCTTGTTTAGCCATTTCATCCAGGAACATGTTACATAAGGAAAGACTTCGATCTCCAATATGATGTCGCTGTTAAAGCAGAATAATAATAATAGTTACCAAAAAGTAGTTTGAGATAAAACACTTTTTAAATAAACTCAGAAAGTAAGGTTAAAGTCTATTCTACAGTAAGGAGTGGGGGTTAGAGATTATTACATACATTACTTTTGTGCAGCTAGAATAAATGTAAGATAATATAAAAGAATGTAAAATATCTAAACATGCAGAATAACTGTTCCTAAATCTATCATGATAACTTAAATGTATTTTACTTAAAATACCCTTTAACACTTTAAAGGGGACGTACAAGCCAGATACAATTAAATATTGATTCACTTACATAAGGAGAGATTTCAAAATATAGTTACAGCCCTGTTTAAGCAAATTCTGACTCCTGAAAGATAAACCGTATCTCTATTACTTCTTCCTGAAAAAAGAATACTGAACTAACTTATTTAAGATACAGGTCTGATTTCACTACTCCCCTTCAATGGCTGAGAAATACTGAGACTGAAAAACAAAACCAATAGGATTTCTTAATTATCATGTCACAAGTTTCTCTATGATCTGCCCTCTGCCTCTAGCTGCAGTGCTGAAAAGAGACCTTGGGACAATGGAAGAAACACAGGGACCACTTAGCGGATTACAACAATAATCCAGACAAAAAATGATGTGGCTTGTGCAGGGGGAGAAGAGGTAGGAGTTTGGCTATATATATAAAGATAAAGCCAAAGACAGAAAATGCTCCAAGGCTGAGGGTGAAGTAACATCTTCAAGAGCAACAGTTCTCTTCTGCACATGTTACATTTTACATAGCTAAAAATGCCTAAATTGAAACAATATTTTTTAAACTAAAAAATTTACAACTAAAGGTAAAGGACTGGGCTGAAAATACAAATTTGGGAGAAATCAGCCTATGAAAGATTTTTAAACGAGACTGGAAAAGATGAGTGAGCTACTATACTGGATAGTACAGATAGAGCAACACAATTACTAGTTTTCCTTTAGTACTAGATGCTATTATCCTGGGATCCTGCTGACCCAGCAGGGTGTAAATTTCAAATCTAGTTCAAAAGATAGTATCTTTCTGCAAATTTATTTTAAGTATTCCAACTCAAAATGAGCCCACAATTAAGAAATTGTTCTGGAGGCTTTTTCTATAATGTCTCTGATGTAAATAAACTCAAAGGCTAAAACTAAAATTATAAAGTCAGACTGCACTGAGAACTATGCACATCAACTTACTCTGTCCTCACCCTGAGGTGAATTTCCCCAATGTTCCCACAGTACCTCATGTATATTTCTACCACAGCACAGATCATCAGACTATGGACTAGTCTAGGAGAGAGACTGTGTCTTTGCATCTTTCATTCACAGCATTTAACAAGGCAGCTGAGAAATAACAGTCTTTAACAAATTAGCTACATAGAAAACAGAACAGTGACACTGACTAGCTACATGACTATAATGAGATTTTCTTCAGAGACTTTCTTCATCTGTAAACTAAGAATGATTATCAGCAGTATTGTTGCCACTTTGTCATAGCAATCAAATGCAAAAAAGGATAGGAGAATGTTGTACAAATTGCATGCTATTATGTAAATATAAACACATTATTACTTATTATAATTATTTAATAAGAATTGAGTATTATCCTATTTAGGAACCATAACTTTACCAACTAAATGAAGCAGAAACATTATGATATAAAGTAGATAATGATAGTTTATTACAATATAAAATGCTACGAAAATATAAAAAAGGAGGGACAAATTCGCACAGGAGAAATGCTACAAATCTTTTGGAAGAGGTGGGGTTTAAGTCGACCACTGAGAAAAAGAACAGAGTACAAGAGGTAAGCGTGCAATGAAATGAATTTTATGTGTTAGGAAAAACCTTTAAAAGGCTAAAAACTAGATAATTAGTGTGCTTTGCATAAGGTGGACTAGTTATAATTCATAGAAAGTGGAAAGTATATGATAAAATGAGGGTGGAGTCCATTCAGATGAGTGGATAAACAAAATGTAGTAAACAAATATATTATTCAGCCATAAAAAGAAAGTTCTGATATCTGCTATAACACGGATGAGTCTTAAAACATTATGCTCAGTAAGAAACAAAAGGACAAACATTCTGATTCCACTTATATGAACTATCTAAAATAGGCAGATTCAAAGAGATAGGCAGTAGGAGAAACAAGATGGCGGCATAGGGTAGACACCATATATGCAGCTGTGAACAACTTTTTCAGAAAAACCACGAAAAGAACACACGGACACCACTCGCACCCACAGGACGGCTGGCTGAGTGAAAATCCTACAACTAGAGAAGAGTCTGAGACTCAGAGGAGTGGCGGAAGCAAAGTACAGAGGTACGGAGGCGCGCGCACGGGCTCGGGGAAGGGCTGGTACCGGAGGTCGCGGTTCTTTTCCAAAACGGAGAGA
>PVJC01019538.1:0-20000 GCA_004026665.1 Murina feae
AAAAAAAAAATGATTTCACAACATAAAACCTATGGGTGCTCTCCAAAATGAGTAAAGCAAAAAAAGATAAAAATACAATGCTTTGGAGGGTTTCTGGGAATCATATAGGAAGATAAACTTTATTCTGTAGAAAAACAGTTCAAATATAATGTTTCCTGCCAGGTAGGAGATTTTGCGGTTCAATCTCAAGTTAATTGCATCCTTCAATAAACCTGGTGACTCAAGACTTGCTCACACTAAAATGGATTTCTCTTAGTTTTCAAATGTTTTTACAGCTTTCACAATTCTTCATTATCTAACGTAGGCACAGACCAGTAATTCTGAGTTCGCAGTTTAGACACCTGGAAATTATAACCTCAGATATATTGTAGACACCTTTATTCATTAAATCATTTCTTTTACTTTTTCCCATCTCTCCATTTGAGATAACTTTACTGGGGGAAAAATACTAGATTTCTGTGTTACTCATTTATTGTTTTGTGCCCTTGTTCCATTGCTATCAGAGAACTAAATTAATCATAGAATTCCCAGGGTAAGCAATTTATCATTATCTTATCATCCATCAAAGCAGTTGTTTCTCTTCTAAACTTTCTTTTTAAACAACATACAACCATCATCTCTTTCCTTTCCTTTTTTGTGTTTTTTTTTAAACAGTGGCCATCTGAAATTCTTCATTTCTCCTCCATTCTAACAATATATTTCTCTTTATCATTGTGTCACCCATTTGAGGACCTTTTGTCATGTTTTTCTTTGGCAGGCATTCTGTCATACTGGATATTGCTTCAATTATCTCATAAAATTTTTTAAATTGCAGCTATTATTTATGTGCTAAGCAACTTAAATATACCACATGTGATCCTTTCTGCTTTATTTTCACAAATCCAACAGGAAATGATGAGAAATATTGATGGTATTAGCCTACCCGTGTCCCACAGCTAACAAATGTCAAACTCAGAATTTGAGCCAGGTATTTGAGTCCAAATGTTTGCTATTTCTATTCTTTCATATTGCTTCTTTAAATCTACTTCCTGAAGTTTTTGTTTGTGTTTCTTTCACTAATAGAAACACTAATAGACTACAAATACCTCGCTCACAGAAAGTATAAGTATGAAACTATTCAACTTCACATAGTGCCTTCATCATTGTGCCTGAGCGTCCCTTTGATCAGAAGCAATGGAGAGTCCCTTGTCAGTTCCTGCTTTATTCTTAATGAAATGAAGTTCAACTTGGCAAATCCTTGGTCACAGTTGGACATTATGAGAAAGCTTTGATTGTATAACTTCTACTGACAGTGAAAGCTAAATGGAGTCAGCAGTGTGCCCTTCTGAACTAAAACTGAGATATATTTGTGCTGAGAATAATAAAGCACAACCTTCCTACACAGTTTCTAAACTACCTCAAAGAACTATGATGAGATATAACCCAAGTTTATCTACTTCTGCCTAGCTGAGACAGTAGTAGAATGGGAAAGGTATTCCAGATCCCATGGGAGTCTGTCTGTTTACATCTTTTTTTGTAATCATTCTTCACTTTGGAACCAAAATAACCAATTTTAAGAGGAAAAAATAATGCTAGATACTATCCAGCTAAGTTGAGCTTCTTTCTGGTTAAGTTGCAGCCATGATTGGATTAGATGCTGTCATTTCCATGTTAGACATACTCAGGGACAGATTAAGGAATTTATGCAAGAAAATAACCTTTCCTTAAACCACAACTGAAATAGGATGCTAGCTATCACCTTACCTAACTAGTGATGTGTAGCTTGAACAAACACTGCTCTCTCCAGTGGGATATTTAAAAAAATAGCTTCTTCTTCACCATCAATTTAAAATAAACTGAAATACACAGTGTGTAATAAAACTTTTATCTTGAATGTAGAGTCATATAATTGTAATGGGGAAAAATAGTTTTTCCTGCCCTACCAAAGAAATACTAAAAAGTATTTGATACATTATTTTAGGAAGTATAAAAATCATTAATCTGACTAGAGAACCCATACATCTTGGTCCAGTAATAGACATATAGAAGGGAACCAGAAATTCCAGATATTGTTACTGCTATCAAACTTGCCATCTCAGTGAATGACCAGGTCCCATCCACTTGACAAAAGGCTAGAAATCATCTTTGCCTCTTTCTCTCCTCACAGCCAATTCTTAGCTAAAGCATTTCTATTGTGCTTCAAAACTTCTGTCAAATCCATCCATTTACCCAAGTCTACTTCTATGACCCTGATCAAGAGCACTTTTATTCTGGCTTGAAAATAAGCAACAGATTTCTGAGTTTCCAGCCTCATGATTTTCTCTCCTGCAAGTCTATATTTTTCTTGCTGTAGTGAGATTAATCTTCCCAACATGTAAATCTGATTATATCGCTCTTTTCATAAAACACTTTAATGGCTGGTCATTGCCCTCAGGATAAAGTGTAAACAGCTTATCACAGTTTGTACCCCCCTCATAAATCATTCCCCTAATTATCTTTTTAGCCTCTTACTCTCTCCTGTTTTCCTCCAACCATTCTAGATTACTTTAATCCTCCCATCACAGCATGTTGCCCAAGATTTCCATGTCTTTGCACATATTGTTCACTTTGCTTAGAACACACATCTCACTCTGCCAGGATTGAGGGGAGGGATAAATGGAAATATACTGCTGCAGGGCTACTATATATTTTTTTGAAGCAATTTGTAACTTTTATTATGATCTACATAATTAAAGATGTATACCATAATGCCCAGAGCAACAAATAAAAATAATGTAAGTAAATATACAGGAAATTAAAGGAGAAATTGAAATGTAGTACTAAAAAAATAATTGACTAAAACAACCTATAATAAAAACATAATATGCAAATCAACCAAACAACCTTCTGGACAAAGCCTGGACTATGAAGCCTACTCTTGCACAAATTTCATGCAATGGGCCTCTAGTAAGAAAATAAAGGAGAAAGAAAGAAATAAATAATTCATGAAAGAAATAGGCAACAAATAAAATGGCAAAATCAAAGGAAACCATATTAGTAATTATATTTAGTTTAAATGGACAAAGCAATCTTACAAAAGGCAGAGACTGCAAAAATCATCAGACTGATTCAGAAGCAAGAAGTAGCCATGTGCTGCATATAAGAGAAGCTCTTTACTACAAAGACAAATCTGTTTAAAGTAAAAGGATGGAAAAAGCTTTACCATGAAAACATGAAGCTGAAGACAGCCAGAGTGGCTCTCTCAGTCATTCAAATGACCTGAAGACAAGCAGTATTACCAGACACAGGATGGACTCTTCCCAGTGATAAAAGAACAATACATCAGTAATTGATCATGTGCTTAACAGTGGAGCTTCAAAATATATGAAACAAAAACCTTACAACACTTAGGGAAATACAGACAAATTTATTTTCATAGTTGTAGATTTTAACAGGTATCTCCTAGTAGTTGATAGAATAACTTTGAAAAGGTTACTAAAGACTTGGAAAATCAGGTCAAAACACAATAGACCCTATTAATGACTTTTATAGGCCAAACAGCAAATACATCTCTATTTCAAGTGCACATGGAATGGTCACCAAGACTGATTTCACACTGGTCCATGAAACACTGTCAGTAGATTTCAGAAGACTTAAATTTTGCAGAGTATGTTCTCTGACCACAACGGAATTAAATTAGAAGTTAAAAAATAAGATTATAGAAAATACTTAAATACTTGGAAATAAAGTAACTCAGTTCCCAAACCATCCATGATTCAAAAAAGAAAAGAAAATTAGAAGAATGTTTTGGCTAGAATAATGTTTAAAGTATATATTAAAATTTGTTAAATGCATGGGGATATTTATAGTTTTAAAAGCTTATACTAGATTTAAAAAAATCAATGATATAAGGTTCTGTCTTAGAAAAATAAATAAAAAGAGCAAACTAAACCCAGAAGAATCTGTACCAAGTTACATTAAGTTACATTATTTTTTATGATAGATTTCTAGGGGGAAAAAGGTTCATGAGATTTACTCACTCTTGGAGGTGATGGATATAATATTGCATAAATCACCTTGATTTCACAGATGTGTATCTCCAAACTCAAGTTACATCCATTAAATATCTACAGCTTTTTATATGTCAATCATATCTCAATAAAGTGGTTATAACAAAGTTTTAAAAATTACAGACAAAAAGTGATTTAAAGAGATTAACATGTTTAACATTGATATATTTAAAGTCAATATATTAACTAACCTCATTGTATCTGAAGTTCTGAAAAGTTGTACCTATTTGTATTCCTCCTCCTGGTTCCTTCTGCTCCTGTTAATTCTGAGAAAAATAATTATGGAACTTTGTCAATCTGGCAGGCAAAAATGATACACACCTATTGTTTAATTTGCATTTCTTTGTTTACTAGTGAAGTTTTTAATCTTTTCAAATATTTATTAGCTGCTTTTAGTTTTCATTACATTCTCCTCTTTTCCTTATTGATGATTAAGAGCTGTTTATTTAATACTATCTTTAATCTATTATGAATCTAAAATGTATGCTTTCGTTCAGCAGTTGTGTGTGTTGTTTCTTTGCTCATCTGTTAGTTTTTAAATGCATAAAATTGGTGGGTATTTTTTCATAATTTCTAGTTTAGTCATAGAAAATACATTTCAACTCTATTATATATATTGAGCTTTCTTCTTGTATTTTTATTCTAAATTTACCTGAAATTTATTTTAGTGAAGTTTATGTGCAATTTTTTCTACTCAATATCTAAGCCAAGTATAGCCAATCATTTATATTTTTCTTACTGAATTAAAGTGCCACCTTTCACATACACTGACTTTTCAAATATATTTAGATATAATTCCTGATATTTCTGTTTCTTTGACTGTATATTTTTGTATCACTATCATGCTGCTTTATTTATAGTTTTACAAGTTATATTTAAACTAGGGGTCCGGTGCACAAGAATTTGTGCACTTGGGGAGTAGGGGTCCCTCAGCCCGGCCTGTGCCCTCTTGCAGTCTGGGACACCTCGGGGGGGATGTCCACCTGCTGGCATGCCTGGCCAGCCTGGGTGAGGGGCTGAGAGCCATTTTCAGGCTGCCCACAGTCCCTTCAGGGTTCGTGCACTGGGGGGGGGGGGGAGGGCTGGTGAGTGCAGGCCTGGACATTTCCCACTGGAGGGCCCATGATCGCACACGCCTGGTGGGCCCCCACTGCTGAGGGGACACACCTGGCGCAGAGCTGGGTGGCAAGCTAGGGGCGGACGCTGGTGCAGGATCCCTCAGTGGGGCCCTGCTGCTGAGCAAACACACCCGGGGTGGAGCCGGGCAGTGACTGGCTTCAGATTCTCCACACCGTGCAGCAGACGCTCCTGCACGCCCTGTGGAGGCCCCTGGGGGGCAGATGAAGGTAGCGGACCCTGGATGGGTGCTCCCACATGCCCCCGAAGAGGCCCCCAGGGCAGAGCCAGACAGCAGACCCAGGACAGCTGCTCCTGCATGCCCCGCAGAGGCCCCTGCACTCCGGCATGCCCTGGGGAGGTCCCCAGGGGGTGGAGCCAGGTAGTGGACCCTGGACGGGTGCTCCTGGACACCCCGAGGAGGCCCCAGGCCGGACGCCCCCCCCCCCCACTGAGCTGACACACCTGGCACAGCTATGCCAGCCGCGGAGGCTCCCAGTGCAGAGCTGCCCTGCCAGCCTCCATCTTGGCTGGGTTAATTTGTATACAGTCGCTCTGATTGGCTGGGAAGCATGGCTTGGCTGGGGGGCATGGACATGAGCAGAGGCTCAGCCAGCCTAGGCAGGCAGTTGCAACAGAAGCCTCTGGTTTGCTCTAGCTCCGTAGCTGCTGGCCTCCATCTTGGCTGGGTTAATTTGCGTACAGCCGCTCTGATTGGCTGGTGGGCAAGGCTTGGCTGGTGGGCGTGGCTTAGGTGTCTCGGGTAATGGTCAATTTGCATATTACTCTTTTATTATATTAGATATCTTATAGGGTTAGACTGTTTTTATTACCATTTTAATAGTTTCTGATTATTCTCATATTTATATTCTTCAAAATAATATTCTTCAAAATAAACTTTAGAATTTTTCAAGTCCAAAAAGCAATCTTTGTTAGATGTATATCTATCTAATATCAAATTTTTTATTAAAAATATATACTATATCCTGCTTTGATTAGTTCTGTGTATTTCTTGTTAAGTTTATTCTAAGGAATTTGTGATTTTTTTTCAGAGATTCTGTGATTGGAATTATTTTTTACAATAATATTTTCCATTTTATATAATGTGAATAACAAATTTTATAACATGTTAATTTACTTAATTCTATTTGTTAGAATTTTTAAATTAATTTTCTTTAGTTTTCAAGGCAGACATTTATTTGATCTACAAACAAGTTTTATCACATCTTTTTCAATAATTAGAACTCATATTCTTATAGAATTGATTTTGCTAGCACTTTCTGTATCTTTGCCTTGTTTCTACATTTTGGCGACATTTTTCTAGTTAGTTATTCACCATTCAGGTTGATCCTAGTTTTTATTTATGGATGATTTGTTTAGATGTAGAGAGATATGCCTGCACATAGACAGAGACATATATGTAAATGGTTCTTTTACAGTTCAGGAGTAGACACTGAAGTTTATCAAATGCTTTTTTGTCTAAATATATTGTTTTAGAGTTGTCATGCCTAATGTAAGGTGCTTATGGATGAAGTGTACCGGGGACCTCGGGCTGAAAAGCACAGCTCAACAACACACCTCTTGTTACTCATGTCTGTTAAGTATCTGCAGTTAAAGCATACTCACTGCTGAGCTCATTCGATACATCTTTGATTTCAGTTTACAAGTTCACTGGATTTGAACTTGAAAGAATGATAGCTCATTTATTATTTAAAAACATTTTTCTTAAAATTATGACTCTTCCCACTCTTCAGTATTGAACCTCAAAATTTAAGAAAGCATTTTCATAATCATCACTATGTTGGTGCCTTGTCCTGGTGACAAACACAAAGAATACACAGAGATATTGAGTATCTTCATATTTATCTCAAAAAGAAGAGAATCCTTTCATACATCAAAGTTACTGAATTCTGAAAGAAGAAGTATACTTTCTAATTAAAAGTTCTTTTTTAAAAGCTAAAGAGCACATTCTATATGTAAGGGAAAGTCTCAAGCTCTCACACTGGATGTAGGCTTTATTTTCCTGTTGTATTAGAGGTTCTGTTGGCTTCATTTGAGCACAGGACAACATCCCAACAGGAGAGGTGCAGACACTGATTTCACACTGAGCAGGTTTTCTCTTAGTCACTCCATGCTTTAGTTGTTTGAGTTCAAAATAGGGCCTTTTGTAAAATATATGTGGCTTTGCCTCACAGTCTATGCAGGACAATGTATAGTCTCTGATAGTTTTCAAATACTGTAATTGTCCTAATTCTAGGAGGCTACTGTAATCCCTATCACCTCCATGTTTTAGCTAAGAAAATTGGAGGGCAGGGAGGCGAGAAACTTAAACTTACCCGAGATCATGCAGCTAATGTTGGAGGCTCTCAGATGTCAGTTCAGATCTATGTGATGCCAAACCCCGTGTCCTTTGCACTATACCTCCTCCTTTTTGTTTCCCTTTACCTTTCCATGTGCTGGCTCACCTTTTCTTTTTTCTTCTGCCCCTTCCCCTGCAGGCCCGTGACCAAGGCATAGACTAAGAGGTGGAGTCATGCTTCACACGGCCATATCATGTTGGCAGCCATTCCTGGGTCTGGCTGTGGTGTTCATCTTCATGGGGTCCACCATCGGCTGCCCTGCTCGCTGTGAGTGCTCTGCCCAGAACAAATCTGTTAGCTGCCATAGGAGAAGACTGATTGCCATCCCAGAGGGCATCCCCATCGAGACCAAAATCTTGGACCTCAGCAAGAACAGATTGAAAAGTGTCAACCCTGAAGAATTCCTATCATATCCTCTCCTGGAGGAGATAGACTTGAGTGACAACATCATCGCCAATGTGGAGCCAGGAGCATTTAACAATCTCTTCAACCTGCGTTCCCTCCGCCTGAAAGGCAATCGCCTAAAGTTGGTCCCCTTGGGGGTATTCACAGGGCTGTCCAACCTCACCAAGCTGGACATCAGTGAGAATAAGATTGTCATCTTACTGGACTACATGTTCCAGGACCTCCATAACCTGAAGTCTCTGGAAGTGGGGGACAATGATTTGGTTTATATATCACACAGGGCCTTCAGTGGGCTGCTCAGCTTGGAGCAGCTCACCCTGGAGAAGTGCAACCTCACAGCGGTACCAACAGAAGCCCTCTCCCACCTCCACAGCCTCGTGAGCCTGCACCTGAAGCATCTCAATATCAACACTATGCCTGTGTATGCCTTTAAAAGATTGTTCCACCTGAAGCACCTGGAGATTGACTATTGGCCTTTACTGGATATGATGCCTGCCAATAGCCTCTATGGTCTCAACCTCACCTCTCTCTCCATCACCAATACCAACTTGTCCACGGTCCCCTTCCTGGCTTTCAAACACCTGGTCTATCTGACCCACCTTAACCTCTCCTACAACCCCATCAGCACCATTGAAGCAGGGATGTTCTCTGACCTGGTCCGCCTTCAGGAGCTTCACATAGTGGGGGCCCAGCTCCGTACCATTGAGCCACACTCCTTCCAAGGGCTCCGCTTCCTCCGCGTGCTCAATGTGTCTCAGAACCTACTGGAAACTCTGGAAGAGAACGCCTTCTCCTCCCCTAGGGCTTTGGAGGTCCTGAGCATTAACAACAACCCCCTGGCCTGTGACTGCCGCCTCCTGTGGATCCTGCAGCGGCACCCCACCCTGCAGTTTGGCGGCCAGCAGCCCATGTGTGCGGGCCCAGACACCATCCGTGAGCGGTCGTTCCAGGATTTCCACAGCACTGCCCTTTCTTTCTACTTTACCTGCAAAAAACCCAAAATACGTGAGAAGAAGTTGCAGCACCTGCTGGTGGAGGAAGGGCAGACGGTCCAGTTAGAATGCAGTGCAGACGGGGACCCGCAGCCTGTGATTTCCTGGGTGACACCGCGAAGGCGTTTCATCACCACCAAGTCCAACGGAAGAGCTACCGTGTTGGGTGACGGCACCTTGGAAATCCGCTTTGCCCAGGACCAGGACAGTGGGATGTACGTTTGCATTGCCAGCAACGCTGCTGGGAACGACACCTACATGGCCTCCCTGACTGTGAAAGGATTCACTTCAGATCGCTTCCTTTATGCCAACAGGACCCCTATGTACATGACCGACTCCAATGACACCGTGTCCAATGGCACCAATGCCAATACCTTTTCCCTGGACCTTAAAACAATACTGGTGTCTACAGCTATGGGCTGCTTCACATTCCTGGGCGTGGTCTTATTTTGTTTTCTCCTCCTTTTTGTATGGAGCCGAGGGAAAGGCAAGCACAAAAACAGCATTGACCTTGAGTATGTGCCCCGAAAAAACAATGGGGCTGTTGTGGAAGGGGAGGTGGCTGGACCCAGGAGGTTCAACATGAAAATGATCTGAGGGTCTAGCACTCACACTTGTGTCTGTGTCATTGCCCGTAACCAGCAGGACAACCTGGCACAGTTATTAGGTTGAAAGGCAGCTTAGTGCAGCTGCCCCTGTGTCAAAGCAGGGTCTGTGGAAGCAGGAGGACTGCTTAAGGGAGACGCTCCACCTAGAGGCAGGAAGGCTTGTGTCAAAGCCCTTCACACAGTGGGATACTAATTGTTTGCGTTGCAAATATTGGTATTCTGGGGGTCTCAGTAAGGAACCTGAATCTTGGCTCATGCTCATGGATGGTTATTCAACATTTTCTACCACTGCAGAAACAAAAGAAAACATTAAAAGGAGCAACCTACAATGTAGGATTTACATATTAAAAAGACACATTTGTCTAAAATATACTCGACTGAAAAATTTGTATCTATGATTATCCTTTATTAAGTCCTTGCATCATACCATATTGTTGGTTTGACACCACAAAGAAATCAATATATTCTTTACTCTTCCTTTTTTTTTTTTTGAAACATATATGCTGTACATGTTTTAAAGCAATATGAATGAGAGGTTGTGCTTTTAGTTACTCACTGCTATAGATCCAAGTGTGACTTCACCTTCCTTCACATCCAGATAACCCTGAGACCAGATCCCCGGAGATGTGGGCGAAGATGTGTTGAAAGATGCATTTGTCTGACGTAGGGTGCCAAGAAACAGGACCCACGGCGAAAACTGCTCAACTCTGTTAACTTCTGTTACTATAAATAAAGGCATGTGCCTAGTTTTGATACAGAACGGAATATTTTTTATACTTGTGATATCACACTGGACCAGTTTACTGTACCCAAGCCCTTGGTTTCTCCAGGAGCTGGTAGGCCACTAGTGGTACCTGTAAAATGAAGGTAGGTGGTAAGAATGAAAACAATCCATTCAACAACAACTTGATGTTTCTTCCATCAGTTGCTACTAATGGGTTAATAGGAAATGAAAGAGTGTATAATTATTATGTAGTATACTCATGCGGTAATATTCACCTCATAACTAAGGTCGAGAATTCAGATGTTCAAAAGCTCTCTGGATAAGTTCTTCTCAGATGCCAACACAAACCAGGGTGATCCATGCATAACATGATGTTAATACCACTAAGAGGCCGTTAAAACATGATAGCTGCCTGAAGACTGGAGCATTGCCAAACAAAGCATCTAGCAGCTCTGATGTTGTCTGTCCAAGTACTAGAGACAAAGTGTTACTTTGAATGGGCAACGTCAGGGTTTCTTCCTGCTCCCTTACTAAGTAGATAATTGGTTTTTGTTTTGGAAATTATCCTGTGTAGACTCTGTCTTGTTTTTAAAGAGTGAGGACAACAAGGTGGATTAAAAAGTGCTTACCATTTTTTCCTTTCTGACCCAAGCATACTGCCAATTCAATTCATATTAATGATTGTTACTCAAAGTTAAGTATTATAGTTTGTTTTTTAAATGGCATCATGCCATTGCCACAAGTGAGCTGGTTCAAATAAGAATAGTATAATTTGCTAAATATTGAGTGAATGGATTTTCTAAATATATTCATATAATCTCAGAAAGCATTGGATATAGAGGGCATTTATGAAATATGACCTATTTAACAGCACAGAACAGAGAGGAAATTCCTACATTTTGCATATGTTGAGAGAGACCTGCAAATGAGGCCCCTTTTGGACAGCATATAAGCTGGAATACAAGGTTTGCTTCTTCACATCAGATTGGGGGTTTGATATTCAAAATCTGGCTTTTGTTTTAATATTTAAAATCCTGAGTAACTTTAATAACATTAAATTGCCCCAATAAAAAAATGGCAGGTCCAGAAATTGTCTTGCCAATTGGCTAAACCCATTCTCCCTTAATAAAGGGTGGAAAATGAGATAAAAATTGAAGGCTTGCCATTCGAGTCATTTGGAATTTGACTTACCTGATGATTATCATAGATCTTTCAGAAATTAATTCTCCAATTGTGTAATTACCTCATTTTATCTAACAATACAAATCTGTTGTAAGTTCTAGCAAAATTCCAACTTCTGTACAAAAGGAATGGGTCTTTCAAACTTAAGACAAACAAAAAGAGAACAAAGATAAAGAAGGTAGAGAAATAGTCTCTTAGTTCTTTAGTATTTTGTGGATCAAATACTTAACTAATTGTCCAACAACAAAAACAGAAACATTGAACATTAATTAAAGGGCTTTGTAATTTAACTGTTTTCAGTCAAAATTGATAAAAAAAAATCACTTGTAAAATTGGATTAAAGTGAATCCATCCTTGAAAAGATTTAGTTTAAAAAAAGTTATTCATTGGCAGAGAAGAGATTACACTCTCTCAGGGTTTCCATATTCTGGTCCATGGTAAAATAGTTACTAAGATATTAATTACCATTCTTCCAAAAAAAACAGTCCCACAAACTAAGTTGGAGAATGCTGCACTCTATAACAACCTCTTGGAAGTTCAAAATCTATGTGAGTCTAATAAACACTACAAAAATTCCTGTAAACAAGATTTTTCTTTAATATTGTTTGTCTTGGGGTTTCTCTAACTTATTTGAGCATGGAGCACTTCTTTTCATGTTGTAACTGTTATCTGGAAAAAACAGTTCTGCAGAAACCACTTTGGTCAACATTCAACTAAAAAGTAGTACTCTTCTGAAATACTCCTAAACCCAATGTTCCTAATAAAAGAAAAGTTACATATTTGAATTAGGCTCCAGTAGATTTTTAAAAAAGCATACTTCTTGTATAACTGATCTGATTATAAAAATGTACCGGCCAGATATTTCCAGCAGAAGTTTCTTTCTGTAGCATCACAATCATGGATTTATATGTTCTACTCTCTCACGGCTGGTGCAGACCTTAGGTTCCTTTATACATCTGCAAAGCTCTCATCTGGGCTCCACTGCCTGGAGTTCTGGGCTCTAGGATTCAGTTTCACAAAAGGAACTTCCCC
This sequence comes from Murina feae, assembly GCA_004026665.1. Classification (NCBI taxonomy): domain Eukaryota; kingdom Metazoa; phylum Chordata; class Mammalia; order Chiroptera; family Vespertilionidae; genus Murina; species Murina feae. Next base: position 12,448 of record PVJC01019538.1, read on the forward strand.
TTCAGATTACCTCTTTGTAAAATCTAACTAGATTATAGCAGAGACTAACAGCTCAGACCAGCAAACGGCCAAATTTTCCCTTCAGGGGCCATCTCTGAGTCATCATCTCCCCAGAAGATTTGTCTCAAGAAATTGTTTAGCCCAGCAGTTAGTACTTGGGTGACCAGTTCTTTGTCTGTGTATATTCAGCATTTCCAGAAAAGTATTTATTCCCTCTAGACATTAAATCTCTAGAAGGAAAAATGGCCTGACGAGAGCCCTGAAGGTCCGAAACAAAGTGTCTGAAACCATGTTGTTAGAGTATGATAACTCACCAGATGATTTGCTTACATGTTGCTGGCAAGGGATTTCTCCTCTTGCATATTCTCATGTTACTCACTTCTTAAAACCTCTTACATTTTCATTGTGTTTATCATTATGAGTTTTCCAAATATTCTCAAAGTTTGAAAATGCCAAGTATTGTATTGCCAAGACTTGTACTTCCTAGTTTCTGAAAACACTTGTCAGAACTGAAATTTTGTTCAACTTTCTAGAAAGTTTGCTCATCACCAACAATTCCCCAGTAGGACAAAGACATTCAGAATTTGCTCTGTTTAGGTGGATTCTTTTTCCTTTGTTCTGTCAAATTTTCTGTTCTCAGTTCTTAGAGGATCTCCTTCATAACCTGCTAGGGCTTTTTAGAAAAAATATTTAAGTTGCACCTGCAATGAAGCCTGCCTTTTGTCATTTTCCAAGACTCCAGTAGGAACAAAATATCTGTACAAAAGAGAAAATGTGATCTTAGAGAAGAAAAATTGAATAGAGCCCCAAGTAAATTAACTTACCCTGCCAGGGTCTCCCTTCATCTGCATGTCTGTCAAGACATTTGTTATAGCTTCAGGGACTGTGCTCAGAAGCTGTTCAACAACACAGAATGTGTCTTGGGGCTTTCTAGAAAAGAACAAAAATACATTATTTTCAGTTTAGAAGCCTAAGAAGTGACAAAAGATATACCAAGAGTTTAAAGAAAGGTTGGAGGGAGACACGCGGATCCATTTTAATTATATTCCCTTTATTACTAATTTTGATACTTTTCTTCTAACTGAAAAAAAATCAGAGCTTATGTTCTTCTTTAACTTTCATGGGTGTCTTTTATACCAGTTTCTGGTGTCCTGCTCAACTTTATGTAGCTCACAGGAGCTATTCCACCTGGATTTGTGGCACGTGAACCTAGTAACAAAACCTTTGGGACAAAAGCCATTCACTCTACTTGGTAATTAGGCAAATATTTATCATTTTTGTTACTGGAATTAAGATATGAGACACTCCCCATTAGACTGTACATCATATACCTGGTTATTTCCACTGACTTTGAAACACTGGCTTTGGAAGTTCCATCCTTTCTGATAAAAATCCTTGATATTTTCTCATTGAAGAGTTTTGGAGTTATTCTACCTTTATGTGTGGAAAGCCTTGAGGGGTGAAATATTATCTGACTTGCTGATTTTAGAACTGCATCTTTAGGTTAGGCCACAGAGGGTGCTTCTTGATACTTTAGCACGCTTGACATGACTCTCTCAGTTACTCCTTCAAGAGCCTTCTCATTCTCACTCCAGCAAAAGTAGGACAACAGGGGAAGGACAACTTCTCAACATAAGTCCACAAGGTCAAAATGATAGCCTTGACAAAAACTGGATCTAAGGCCATAAACCTGGACTTGAAAGGTGTTAGCCAAGTAAACCATGCTTTAAATGAACAATGAATGATAGGTTTTCAAATGTGAAGTTGGGTTTGTCTGTTTTGGGAGCAATGACTGTAGCTGCAAATGTTCTCAAAAAAAGAAAAAAAATGTTAGAGAATGAAAACTGCTTATCTTGTGTAAGCTTTTCAACAGATTGCCCAAAATAAAATATTTGCAGCCCCCCCCCCCAAAAAAAAAGGCATGATTTAAGAAGTTTGTAAAAAGTTTGGGTTTTTAAAACAGGCCTGGAACTGATGTTTGTCTTTCAAAATATGGGACTCTGATCAAAACAAGCTTGCATGTGCCCCAGAGTGCCCTTCTCCTTTGCCAAATTCTTTAATATCTCTTCCTCTCCCTAGAGAAAACCCTGAACAGGAGGAGAAAAACAGCAAAGATTACTACCCCATCTGGGACAGCCCACAGAGAGATGAGAGCTCTGGTGCCACCACAGCTCCCTTCCTGACACCACACTGAAATGCTCTCTCGTTCCCCCTCTGCCTTACTCACCACTGTGGCCTTCCAGCTGCTGTGGTACCTCACCAATGAGCACTCTCTCCACGGATGTCTTCTTTCATTGGCACTCAGAAATTCCTGGGTAATTGTTAAACTGAAAATTGCTTTAAAAAGAAATCCTCCAGCCTATCTCATGTAACACTTTAAACGTGATTATGTGATTACTATTCACAAACCCACAAACTGACAGCAATCTGCAGGTTAAGTGATTCTGATTCTTTCTCTCTCTCTCTCTCTCTCTCTCTCTCTCTCTCTCTCTCTCTCTCTCTCAATCTCTCTCTCTCTCTCTTCTAGAAGCAGGTGGATTAGTATAAAGCTAGACTTAAGTAGAAGCTTATGTATAGCCTTAGACAAGAGCTGGTACAATCAAGAGAGTCTGCATATTCTAAGGAAGTCTTTACTTTTAATATGCAAAATAGGCATTAGCCAACAACAAAAATGCAAATTTACTTTCCACTAAATTGGTTAACTATATTAATCCCAACAAAATTCAAAAGATATCTTTCCATATTGAAAATGGGTCACAGTAAAAAAAATTGTGCCGATTCTACAAAAGCAAAAAAAAAAAAAAAAAGCAGAAATGTTGTTGCCATGTTTACTTTCTTCATTTTGTTGCACACCTCCTATTCTAAATTGCTTTAATATTATTACTTTCCACTAAAAGATAATGTAATCTACAAAGCCACATAATTAACAAATAATGATTAAACAAGAGATTAATTCAGACTTGGAAAAAAAATTCTCCCAGTCGCTACAGCAACATGTGTCCAGCTACACACGGATTCATATACATATCTATGTGATAGCAAGGGACAGGAATTGAGTCATGGATAAACCTTCTTTAGAGAATATTTGTATGAAAGCATGCTCTTTTCCTCTTGTTATAAAATCAGGTGCACCACACACACATATGCATTCTCTTTTTCTGTTTTCCACTTGGTGTGAAATGCCCCAAATCATAATTAATTGAAAAGTTATTGTTTATATATACATATATAAATATGTGGGGGAGGGTGGTATTTTTATGTGTTTAAAATGTAACTGTTTTAAAAGTTGATAAGCTTGAGCAAGATGGGGGAAACAGAATGTGTGTCTATGTTTTTCTTTCATGTCTTTTATCAAAACCTATTCTGGGAACATCCCATGATTGAAAGTACTAAACCAACAACCTACAAAACTATTTTTTAAATGCCTATTATCTTGTTTTTATTTGAAAAATATTAGTGCTAATGACAAAAGTATAATGATTTAGGTTTGCATCTCATTGACTAGTATTATTGATTTCTTATTGTGGGCATGTCTTTTAATATGTAAAAATAAGTTCTTACTAATATGTGAAATAAGTTAAAAAAAACAAACAAAGGGCTTAAGCACCTGACATCTCAGTTAAATCCATTGGGGTATAATTAAGAAGTGAAACATAATAAAAGACCACTGGAGTCACATGTTAGAAAATAACTCCTTATTGAGAGAAGTAAGTTATCTGAACTTTACAGGAAACATTAGAATACTTAAACATCTTTAGCAGCACTATTAGATCAAATAATCTGCAAATAGTCTCTAGTCAAAGAAGAAGTAGGTCCAGGGAATGGGGATCTAATGTGTGTTGGTGGATACCACTCAGAGAGGGATACAAGGCCAGATATCTGTCTGGTTCTAGACAACATTTCCAAGGCCATGGTTTGACCTGCTGGATATCCAAGTCTAGGTAATATCAACCAAACTATAAAGACATTCTCCTTTAATGAAAATAAATCCTGTATCACTTGCAAAATTATCTCATCTACATTTGACTTGGTTACATAAACCAATAATGACTATAGACATGACTTTAGGTATGAAATATATTTAAGCAAGAACTGAAGAGTTCAGCAAGCCATATATACAACCCCAACACATAGTTTTTCTCTCTGAGTTAGCTTCTACCAGCCAACTATCAGTGATTCAAGACACTGTGCAAGATAGAAAGGCACACACCAAAATAGAGAAATATTTTATCTCATCCTCAGGCAAATTGGTAACAAGGGGAAGAGAGGGGGAAAAAACTGTTTAGCGTTAAAGAGGAAAAAAAATGAACATGTAAAAACTACATTTGTTCAATCTTTTTGTTGAGAATGAAGATGCTCTCTGCTTATCTTTAGTACTTAAAGGGATGGGCTTTAGGAAGATGAGCTGAGTTAGTGGTCATCCTATGGTATCATCTACACACACATACACACACACACACCCCATATCTTGCTAGGTGCCTTCCAGTGAAAAGGGAGTAGTGGAGGAGGAAGTGCAAAGCTGGCAGGAATGGTATCTGGAAGCCCTACTGCTAAATGATCAGAAAGCCTGGATTCACCTCCAGGCAGCAGCATGTACTTGAATTCTGAGACCCTTAGCAAGACATTCACAGAATGTCCCCTTAGCTATCCTTTAATTGCAAAATGAAGAGCTTGCTGCCAGAAGGGAATTTCTTCCTGAAGACTTTCTGGTAATGTCAGAGCTGCTGGGGGAAGAGTCATGTTTGACTGTTTTATACTCTCCTGAACTAGCATGGCTAAAGCCAAGAGAGTTCTCATGAACACAGTTTGAATGCATTGAGTAGATACCTTTGCCAATAAATGCATCACAAGTTACATAAACTCACTGATCAGGAAGATGTTTCTAGGACTCCAGGACTTGTTCTAAAACAATGAGAAAAGGAATATACAATGAAGTCACGTTTTTAAATGAAACTAAATTTGCATTTGACTCAGCAGCCTCACTCTGGCCATATACTGCTTCCTGCCTTTGGGAGCCCATCATAGTTTTATGTTTCTGGGTTTTTTGTTTTGTTTTATTTTAATTTTTGTTTCTTTCTTCTCATTTTCATTGGTCACAAGCATACTGTTCCAACTAGCTGCCTGTTAATATTCCTGTGTCATTTGATGTAGTCAAAATAAAAGTTATGAATTCCTACCTACTCCCTTTAAGGCAGATACATTTGTTAAAGAACCCAACTGTCTTTTCCTAATTACCTCATTGTCAGACCTAAAACTCAGGACATGAAGATTAATGTGGAATAAGGCCAAGTGAAGAAGGACACAGAGAAACCTTAATGGGATTCCTGAGGAGAAAGTCACCTAGGAACTCTGCCACTGACTTATGGAAAACCTGAAAACACTGGCTTTGAGGGCTTGTTCCTCTGGTGCCTTTCATCAACTCTCACAAACATCCAAATGCAGAAATTATGATCCTCTATGGGGAAAAAAATGGATTGAGAAAGAAATCCTTTAGTATAGCTATGCAGACATTGTTCATTTCATAATACTCTAAACTGGGTAAATCAGAATGTTAGGACACATCAACAAAACTCTCTAAATAGTACATCTGTTTTAACACTATACACTCATATTACTAAGAACCATCTAAAGAAAGAAAGGGGAAAATAAAAGGCAGGTGGAAAATATGTGGCTTATCTGTGGATGTTTACTATTCTCTTTGTCTTCTCATAAGGAGAACAATACCAGAACTCAATCACAAGAAGTCAGAGTCTAAGAGATGAAAACCCAAGGAGAGTCTTCACAAAAACAACATACTACTCGCTAGGTTACCTCTTTGCTGCAAAGACCTAAATCTTACATGTGATTGCAAAAGTTAGGTCTATATTGAATAACTTTGTTCACTGTCACATTGGAGATAAATTTACTTACCAGACCCCACAGGGGTAATACTTATATGAGCCACTTGGAATTGCAGCATCCATAGTCATATCTTTAATCACAATTGATCAAGCATGCTGGTACCATAGCACAGAAGCAACTAACCACATTTAATCTTACCATGGATGTACAAAACAATGATAGGTTACATCTACTATATACATTCAGGGCTGGCACAGAATGAGATAAACACTTTTTTAAGTTCATACAAAAATCCATAGAATGGCATCCAGAGTTTTGTTAAGCCTATCAGTTGAAACACCCTATGGGGATTTAATTCACCAAGTACAGAACAAGTGTGCATGCAGAGAGATTACAAGTCAGCTCCACCATCTTGACTTCTACAAGCTCTTCTATTTGACAACACCCGAAGAATTTGGCCACCTCCATTTTAGTGGTCTCAAGAGCCTTCCATGGCCCTGAATAAGAAATTTTCTGGAATTGACAAGGGACTGGTTTCAATACATGGCAGCCGTTTGCTGTCGTGAGTTTTCAGGAGAAAAAAAATGGGTTCACCGAAATGGAAAGTACTTCAAAAGTTGGTGAGTCAACAGAAGAGTGATTTATTGTTTTAGTTCAATGTATTTTCTTTTTTTAATACATTTTTATTGATTTCATAGATGCAGAGAGAGGGACAGATAGAAACATGAATAATGAGAGAGAATCATTGATCAGCTGCCTCCTACATGCCCCACAATGGGGATCGAGTCCACCACCCAGGCATGTGCCCTGACTGGCAATTGAACTGTGACCTCCTGGTTCAAAGGTCAATGCTTTACCACTGAGCTACACAAGAATTTCTTTTCAGTGTATTTTCAAAATAGCATTTGATAAGAACTGGAGAGCACACACTTCAAATGAATGACAATGACGACATAGGTATACACAAGAGAATTTCATTTTGAATGAAAAAGAATATTTTACTTTCTCTAATATTAATCTTCATAGTTTGGCTTCTAAACCAACAAGTATACAAACTCTATATTAAAAATTATTTTAAATAGCTGCATATTTATAGCCTTTTAATGCCACAAGTATTAGCTTAAAGACATGGCCACAGATAATTCAGAAACCTAAACTCCTTATCCTTGATTAGAAATTGGAAATCAAATTTCTCCAGCTTTTGTTTTAAAATATGTAGAAAACTTAATTTTCTACTTATCCAAGCACAATTTTTATTCATTCATTCTTTCATTCATCTATTTAATCATGCAACATCTGAGTATTATCATAATTAAACAGTACATCAATAAATAAAGTTATTGAAATGTGATCCAAATTTTAATTCTGCATTGCTCCACGTTAACTTCTTCGGCTTCCATGTTGACCACAACCTGTTTCTCATCCTATCATCCAAATCAGGTGGTTTAGAGATGGGCCTTGGTGTCCACCTGGCCAGGCACTAATCTGGCTTTAGGACCTACCTGCTTTAATGATCCACTCTCAGGGAGTCAGAAGAGTTACCTACTAAATAGACAAGGATCTGGAGTAGAGTCCCCAGGACTCTCACTGGGTTCCTGTTTCTTTATGGACCAGCTACTTAATAGCTCTGCATCCCCATCTCTCAAAATGACCATAACACTGCCTACCTCACCAGGGTGCTGTGAGGCTCACAGAGAAAGCATGAAGGAATG
>PVJC01019538.1:25000-30122 GCA_004026665.1 Murina feae
CCTGGCCAACCACGCAAGGGTGCTTCCACAATCTCTGCAATGCAACATGGACTACTTATGTGCCTTCTCATCTCTCTGATTTGCCATAGCATGCTTTCATCTGTCAGAGTTACTACATACATAGTACACTTCCCAAATTCCTTCTAATTTCATGTGCACGTGAGTTGGTATACGGAGAAACCCAGAGAAAGGGTTACATTCTTGTTTCTAATCTCACTGAAAGCACTCAAGTGAGCTGATATCTGGCCTTTTTGTAAATCCTGCAGCAAGGATTTATTGAGTACCTACTTGGTGTCAGTGAACATGCTAGTCTCTAGGGGTCCTGCATTAGACAAGACACCTGAAGGAGGCATCAAAGCACTGCCTATTCTTTAGCTGCTGCTCTGCCTGGAAGCCCTTCATCTGGCTGCCTTTTATTCCCTCCTCTGTCAGTTTTGTAAGGTGGAAAGCGAGGTAGTTATATCAACCCTGACATGAGAAGCTGGACCTGGTATAGTGGTCTAGTGAGGAGAAGACCTCAGACAGGTGTTACAAGCCAAAGGTTCAATTTTACTACCAAAGAGAATCTCTAGGGACAAAAATAAATGAATTAAATTAAATTAAATTAAATTAAATTAAATTAAATTAAATACATAAAAGTTAATAATAAAAAATGAAATTAAAGTCTTGTTACAATGGACTGTCCAAAAGGAAAAGCCTTTGGATAGGGCTAATAGAGACACTTTCCATTTTAGAAATATCATCAAGAAAAAGCAGGTAAAGTGCTATGGAAGGTCTCTCCTCTGTCCTTGGAAATGCTTACAATGGTGGTGAAGGGTTGTGTCAATATCCCTGTAGTGGAAGGACAGCCTAATACAGAGTTTGGCATCCAGCAAGTGCTCCATAACGTATGTCAGATAAATGGGTGTACGACCTAAAAGAACACACCATGAGGAAGCATATTCTATATAATAAAGAGGGAATATGCAAACTGACCATCACTCTGGACAATTTGCACCTACAGCTGAGGCTCAGTTCCCATAACAAGCCTTAAGGAGCAATCAGCAGGGACCTGAGGCTGTGCCCCACCCAGGGGACCTCAGGTGGTGCCTTCCACACTCAGGGATTGACAGGAGACCTCAGGCTGCTCCCCCAACCCTGGTGCCAGGCCAGGAGACCTCAGGCCATGCCCCCCACCCTGGCCCCAAGCCAGGGGACCTGAGGCTGTGCCCCCCACCCAGCAGGACTTGACGGGGGCCCTCAAGGTGTGCCCTCCACCCTGGTGCTGGACCAGGGGACCTCAGTCCATGCCCCCTACCCCAGCACCAGGCGAGGAGACCTCAGGCTGTGCCCCCTGCCCCAGTGCCAGGCTGGGGGATCACAGGCCACTCCCTCCACCCAGCAGGGCTTGATGGGGTACCTTAGGCTGTGCCTCCCTGCCCTGGTACCTAAGGGACCTGAGGCTGCACCCCCCACCTGGCAGGGCTTGACAGAGTGGGACCAGCCAGGTCTGGATCTAGCCCAATGAAGGTCTCGAGTGATTTTGAGGTGCACGTGGGTGGTTGAAGACTTGACTCTGGGTTCCATGGTGCACCCCAGACTCAGACAGGAGAAAGATTTTCATATAAGTTTTACTAATTTTCTTTAATCTCTGACATTTCTATTATAGAGAAAGGGCAAATAGCAATATTAAAATATTTCCTCTAATTAATCCCCTTTTAATGTGCACAAATTTTATGCACTTGGCCACTAGTTTATAAATAAGGAATAGTACCTTATTTGCCTGAAGCTCTGCAACCAATCATTCACTTTTCTATTTGTGTTTATTTTTGTGTATTTTAATAAAATGAACAATAAATGTTCATTATAAAACCATTAAAAACAGATAAAAAATAGAAAACTTAAAATTTCTAATAACCTCAACATTAAGAGATAACTACTATTAACTTTTAGGTGGTTAAATCAACATGTACTTTTAATGGGTACAGGCTGTTTGATCAACATCTTTTTCACTTAGCAGTTTATTAGGAATCTCCATCTGAAGTGGCTGCACAGAATTCCATTGTTTAATTGTACTGTAATTATCTGATGCCATATTTTTGGACATCCAAATTGTTCATAATTTTTTCTTACTATAAATGACTGGGTAGTGGATAGCTTTGAAAATAAATTGTTACTCATGTACATAATTACCTCCATAAGCTAAATTATCTGAAGTGGAATTGTTGAGTCAAAAATTAATGCAACTTTTTGAGGTTTAATAGATAGTAATCCCAGTTTACTATCATAGGGTAGAAAGGGTTATTTCCCCTGAACTCTCATGAACAACTCTAGCTTTTGATAGAAGCATCTAATCTAATAAAAGAGTAATATTGAAATTGACTATTTCTATGGGACACCTAAGCCACGCCCACCAGACAATCAGAGTGGTTGCATGCAAATTAACCCAGCCAAGATGGAGGCCGGCAGTCATGGAACTGGAGTAAACAGGCGGCTTCCATTGCACTAGGAGTAAGCTGTCTGCTGGCTGGCTGGGCCTCTCTGTGCTCAAGGCAACAACATAGCTGCAACACTGTTGCAATTATAGAAGCCTCGGAGCCGAAGCAAACAGCAGGCTTCCGTTGCACCAGAGATGGAAGAAACTGCCTGCCTGGAGTCTACTAAGGCAACATTCTTTCAATTATAGAAGCCACGGAGCTGAAGCTAATAGGAGGCTTCATTACCTGCCTAGGCCTTGGCTTAAAGGAACAGTGTCAATTATAGAAGATAAGTAAACCCCAGAAACCTGCTTCTAGCCAGCCTTGCTGGGACATTAGGTCAATGAGAGCTGCGGGCAGCCTGAAAGCCTGAAAATGCCCCTCAGCCTGTCACCCAGGCTGGCCACATCCCAATGGGGTGAGGGTCTCCACTAGGGGATTTGGCCATCCTGCAAACAGCCACCAGCCCCTCACCCAGGCTGACCAGGCATGCTAGCAGGTGGACATCCCCCAAGGGGTCCCAGACTGCGAGAGAGCACAGGCCGGGCTGAGGGACCTCCCGAGTGCACAAATTTTTGTGCACCGGGCCCCTAGTGTATAATAAAGACTGTCACCTGTATTTAGGTCAAGTACACTCAGATCCCACCTGACCTCACATCATTGTCCTGCAATAACACCAAACTCCTTGCCTGTAATATTTTTTATCGTCCTGTGCAATTTCCTTTCAAGTTCTTATATTAAGAGTCATGTGCCTAATAGGGCCTTTTGAGTTTAATAACTTGTATTCACTTGACTGCAGGTAAGAACATGCACTCATTCATTCATCCAATAAATACACAATGAATACTTATATGCACCAGACACTCTTCAGACCATGCTATCCTATATAATAAAGAGGGAATATACAAATTGACCATCACTCCCTGTCAATTTGTGGGTACAGCTGAGGCTAAGTTCCTATAACAAGCCTTAAGGAGCAATCAGCAGGGACCTGAGGCTGTGTGCCCACCCACTTTCTGCATGGGGCTTGACAGGGAACTCAGACTGTGCCTTCCACCTACAAAGCTAGACAGGGGGCCTCAGGCCATGCCCCCCACCCAGCAGGGCTTGACGAGGGACCTCAGGCCACGCCCCTCACCCAGCAGGGATTGATGGGAGACCTCAGGCTGCTCCCCCCGTCCTGGCACCAGGTCAGAGGAACTTAGGCTGCACCCTCTTCCCTGGTGCCAGGCCAGGAGACGTCAGGCCATGCCTGCACCCTGGCTCCAGGCCAGGGGACCTGAGGCTGTGCCCCCCACACAGCAGGACTTGATGGGGGCCCTCAAGGTGTGCTCCCCGCCCTGGTTCTGGGCCAGGGGACCTTAGGCCATGCCTCCCACCCCAGCACCAGGCCAGGAGACCTCAGGCTATGCACCCTGCCCCGGTGCCAGGCTAGGGGATCACAGGCCACTCCCTCCACCCAGTGGGGCTTGATGGGGGACCTCAGGCTGTGCCTCCCTGACCTGGCACCCAGGGAACCTGAGGCTGCACCCCGCCACCTGGCAGGGCTTGACAGGGTGGGACCGGCCAGGTCTGGATCTAGCCCAATGAAGGGGGACCAGCCAGGTTTTGGTCTCGAGCAATTTTGAGGTGCACGTGGGTGGTTGAAGACTTGACTCTGGGTTCCATAGTGCACCCCAGACTCTGACAGGAGGAAGATTTTCATATACGTTTTACTAATTTTCTTTAATCTCTGACACTTCTATTATAGAGAAAGGGCAAATAGCAATATTAAAATATTTCCTCTAATTAATCCCCTTTTAATGTGCACAAATTTCTTGCCCTCAGCCACTAGTAAGATATAAAAGACCAGATAAAAAAACTCCAAATCACAAAGGAACATATTTTGGTAGATAATGGAGAAAACATTCAAATAAAGATACAATATAACATCAAGTAGCTATAAATGCTATCTGATGTTCTAGATAAGATAGTCCAGGAGGCCCTTTCTGAGGAGACACCTGGATAAAATGACCATCAAACCATGCTTACATCTGGCGTAAGAGATTGTCAGGAAAACAGAAGAAGAGCATATGCCAAGGCCCTGCAAGGGGAGTGGATGTGGCATGTTCCAAGAACAATGAGAGTGCCGGTACAAGGACAGCGAAATAGAAAAGACAGATGGTGGTACAGAATGAGGCTGAAGAAGGGACAGCATTGAGAAGGGCCTTGTAGACCGCTTGGAGGACTTTGAGTTTTCTCCTAAATGATGGGAAGCATTTGAGAGTTTTATGCATGAGTGGAATGAGATCTGATTTACATTTTCTAAATCTCATGTGGATGGTTGAGCGGAGGATGGACTATGGCTGCAGAGTGAAAGTAGGAAGACGAGCTGAAATGATCTTGTAATAGGGTAGGCAACTAGGCATTTCAAGTTCCTGAATCTTGTCTTGGAAGAAGGCAAGAAATTTAAAAGTGATATGAATACTCATGGTTAAAAGCAGAATCCAATCATTACATTACCTGGCTCAGTGACTAAAGGATGCCTGGTCATTTCCACATAATCATTTCTACTATTTGTCAGATTGGTTTCCATGTGAAGGTGTCTATAGAGCATGTAATGGGAATTGTTAGTGCATGAGAGAACTCTTTCAGCCTCGTCTGGTACATACCTGGACCACACTGTC
>PVJC01019539.1:0-30094 GCA_004026665.1 Murina feae
CTTCCCACCCCCCAGTGCACGAACCCTGAAGGGGCTGTGGGCAGCCTGAAAATGGCCCTCAGCCCCTCACCCAGGCTGGCCAGGCATGCCAGCAGGTGGACATCTCCCCCGAGGTGTCCCAGACTGCAAGAGGGCACAGGCCGGGCTGAGGGACCCCCACCCCCCGAGTGCACAAATTTTTGTGCACCAGGCCCCTAGTAGTTTATAAAGGCTGCAGATCTTTGTGCCTTGATATCCCCTCTGATTGGTCATTAGCCCCCTTTGATTTGTCACTATAGCAACTGCAGAACTCAAGTTTCACATGAAGTACATGAGGTTCCCCCCTCCTTCTCCCTTATTGTTCTCCTATTACCTCTTCCTTCCTTTATTTTGTAAATATGTACCTTTTGCTACTTCCAGCTCCCTTATCATATGGAAATGTAACTCTGTAGCCCAGTGCTTTTTCCATGGCCCCTTAATTCTTCAAATTTCCTAAACCTGCCTATTTCACCCCTAAAAATTCCTTTCAAAATGTCTGCATGTAGGCATATATGTGTTATATACTTTTTAAAAGTTTAGTGGAATTTCAATTATTCATTAAAAAATAAACATTTACAAAAATTTTTATTGAGCCCTAACTGGTTTGGCTCAGTGAATAGAGCGTCGGCCTGCAGACTGAAGGATCCCAGGTTCGATTCTAGTCAAGGGCATGTGCCTTGGTTGTGGGCACATCCCCAGCAGGAGGTGTGCAGGAGGCAGCTGATCAATGTTTCTCTTTCATCGATGTTTCTAACCATCTCTCTCCCTTCCTCTCTGTAAAAAAACAATAAAATATATTTTTAAAAAGTTTTATTGATTGAAGAGGGAGGGAGGAGGAGGAAGAAGGAAGAATAAGGGAGGGAGGTAAAAAAGGGAAAGAGAAACATTGATGTGAGAGACACACATTGATTGGTTGCCTCCTGCATGCACTCCAACTGGGCCAGGGATTGAGCCTGCAATCCAGGTATGTGCTTTTGACCTGGAATTGAATCCACAGCTCGTAGGTCTGCCGCTGGTTGTCTAACCACTGAGATACACCAGCCAGGGCAGTGGAGTGGTTCAATCAATTTAAGAAAAGAGTTGGTTGTTTTTTTTTTAGATTAAACAGCACATTAGACATGTACTGTTTATAAGAAAGGTTAAAACAGGAAATCATTTGGGAGTCTGGAACAAATTACTTCAATTTACATTAAAGGGAAAAATTACTCTGTTTTTGAGTAAATTGCTTCTTGATCAGCCTTCCGGAACAAATTAAAGTTTGAGAACTGAGGTTCCACTCTATTACTGTACTGATTCAGTTTTATCCTATATAATAAAGTGGTAATATGCAAATTGACTATCATGCCATCACAAAATGGCTGACTATGACCAGCCCAGGGAGGGGGGGTGGGTTAGTAAGGGACAACCAAATGACTGAACAAGTAGGCTGCGTGGGATGACCAGGCTGGTGTGGGAGGCTGTAGGGGGTGACCAGCCTAGCAGGGGGGCAGTAAGAGGTGACCAGGCTAGTGGGGGTCAGGGGTGACCAGGCTGGTGGGGATGGGTGCAATTGGGGGTGACCAGGCCAACAGGGGGGGAAGTTGGGGCAATTAGGTTGGCAGGGGGGGCAGTAAGGGGCGACCAGGCCGGTGAGAGGGCAGTTAGGAGCGACCAGGCCAGCAGGGAGGGAGCAGTTGGGGGTAACCTGGACGGCAGTGGGGGCAGTTAGGGGCAATCAGGCTGGCAGGCAGGTGAGTAATTAGGAGCCAGTGGTCCAGGATTGTTAGAGGGATGTCCCCTTAGAGGTCCCGGATTGGAGAGGGTACAGTCTGGGCTTTAAGCAACACACTTAATTTTCTATGCTTTGATTTAACAAATTTAAAAGTGAAGCTGCATCTATTGACTACTATTTATGAACAACAATTAGTTCATTTATAATGCTTCCTTTCAGATTTTTGTTGTAAGTTTTATTGTCTTTTGCTATGTTCATAAGACTTCCCAGATTTATGTTGTGTTGCTTTTCAAGGGGAAAAACATTCTTTTCTATAATTGTAACTCATACCATTCAGCCTTTATTTCTTTGTTAAGTGAATTTAATGTTTTTACCACTAGATACAAAAAAGTATAAAGAATAGTATATTAAGTAATTTTATTTTTAAATTGAATTTATTGGGGTGACTCTGGTTAACAAAATTATACAGGTTTCAGGTGTGTAGTTCTACAGCATATCATCTGCACACTGTATTGTGTGTTCACTACCCCAAGTGAGGTCTCTGTCCATCACCATTTATCCCCCTATGCCCTCTTCGACCTTCCTCCACCCACCCTCTTCCTGGCAATCACCACACTGTTGTCTATGTCCAAGAGTTCTTTATTTTTTGCTTAATTCCTCCACCTTCCCAACAGGTGTCAGCCTACTCTCTATCTATTAGTCTGTCTGCATTTTGCTTGTTAGTTCATTTTGTTCATTAAATTCCACATATGAGTGAAATCACATGGTACTTGCCTTTCTGTCATTGGCTTATTTCACTTGGCATAATGCCCATCCATGTTATTGCAAAGGGTAAAATTTCCTTCTCTTTTTATAGCTGAGTAGTATTCCTTAGTATAAATGTACCACAGCTCCCCCCCTCATTTTATTTACTCATTTAATTATTTCAGAGATACAAAAAAGGTATAAAGATTAATATACCATATTTTCCAGCCTATAAGACGACTTTTTAACCCAGGAAAATCTTCTCAAAAGTTTGGGGTTGTCTTATATGCCCAGTCATCTTATACGCCGGAAAATACGGTGAGTAATTTTAATTACTCAAGAAATAAAATTTCATATGTAGTTGAAGTTTCTTGGTATATTTTTTCTTGATAATATTCCCTTCTATTCTGTTCCAGAGATAAATACTTGTTTTTTCTTAGATCGGGAAGAGGTATATTTTTATACTTTTACAAGCTATGTATATATTAATAAGATATAAAAGAGGAAATACACATGACACATAAATATGAGAAGTAATTTACCCTCACTGTAATCAGGAGAATGTGAAATAAAACCAGATTAAGAAACCATTTTATACCTGAAATTTTATGCTGTATTGGCAAAAGTAAGAAATCTGACAATATTAAATGCTAATAAATATGGCAACCAGATTTCTCCCGCAATGCTGTTGGTTTTTTAAATTGGTACAACTACTTTGGAGAGCACTTACCTTATTAAATTAAAAATAAGCATACCTAGATCCATATGCTATAGATGAACTCCGATACATATATGAGAATGCTTATAGTAATTTTACTTGGATTCAAAACAAAACAAAACAAAACAAAAATGGAAGAAACGTGCAAATGTACCTTGACTGAAGAATAGTTAAGTAAATTGCAGAATAGTCACACAGTGGAATATATTATTTTAGTTTTAAGGCAAGGAAATATTTAGGATAAAAATTCAGCAACTTTTTTTTTTTTTGTTAATCCTCACCCGAGGATATTTTTCCATTGGTGGTCTAGGGAGAGTGGAGGAGAGGGAAAAACAGAGAAACATTGATGTGAGAGAAACACATAGATTGGTTGCCTCCTGCATGGCCAGGGAGGAGCTTGCAGTGTAGGTATGTACCCTTGATGGAATCAAACCCAGGACCCTTCTGTCTCCAGGCTGACATTCTATCCACTGAGCCAAACCGGCTAGGGTGCAAAGTCATTTTTTATGGAAGGAGGGGAAGGCAGAGAGATAGGTTAAGGAACAATATCTGTATAAATATTTGTATAAATAGTTTAGGTAATGCTCTCATTCTTTAGATGGGTAATGGGTTTTTGAATTTAATTTTTTATTATACTTCATAACATATGTAGATATAGATGTTAAATATTGTGTAATACTAGAGGTCCAATGCATGAAATTCATGCACAGTGAGGGGAGCGGCCTCTTCAGCCCAGCCTGCACCCTCTCCAATCCGGGACCCCTCAGGGCATGTCCAACTGCTGGTTTAAGCCTTATCGGGATCATGTCTAAACTGTCAGTTGGACATTCCTCTCACAATCCGGGACCGCTGACTCCTAAATGCTCACAAGCCTGCCTACCTGATTGCCCCTAACTGCCTCCCCTCCCCCCGTCGGCCTGGTCATCCCCCAACTGTCCGTCCTGCTGGACTGGTGGCTCCTTTCTGCCCCATCTGCCAGCCTGGTCACCCTCAACTGCCTCCCCTGCCAACCTGGTTACCCCCAACTGCCCCTCACTCCTGCTGGCCTGGTCACCCCCAACTGTCCTTCTCTGCTGGCCTGATTGCCCCTTTACTGCCCCCCTCCCCCACCAGCCTGATTGCTTCACACAGCCTGCTGTTCAGTCATTTGGTTGTCCCTCACCCTAACGCCCCTGCTGGCCTGGTCACCCCACGCAACCTACTTATTCACTTGTTTGGTCATCCCTCACTAACCCCCCTGCCGGCCTGGTTGCCCCATG
Organism: Murina feae; assembly: GCA_004026665.1. Taxonomy (NCBI): domain Eukaryota; kingdom Metazoa; phylum Chordata; class Mammalia; order Chiroptera; family Vespertilionidae; genus Murina; species Murina feae. The sequence continues at coordinate 4,451 of PVJC01019539.1, forward strand.
CAAACTGTTTTTCAGTCATTTGGTTGTCCCCCATTAACCCCCCTACTGGCCTTGTCACCCTACGCAGTCTGCTGTTTGGTTGTTATTGTTACTGTGATGGTGTTCTGGACAGTTGGCATATTCCTCTATTAGTATAAACTAGAGGCCTGGTGCACAAACATTTGTGCATTTGGGGGATCCCTCAGCCCAGTCTGGCCTGTGCCCTCTCACAGTCTGGGCCCCTCAGGGGATGTCCACCTGCTGACTTAGGCCCGCTCCCCGGGCGATTGGGCCTAAGTTGCCAGTCCGACATCCCTCTGGCAGCCCAGGAGCCCTCGTGAGCTGTCCACCTGCCAGTGGGGAGCAGGCCTAAACTGCAGTCAGACATCCTTAGCACTGCTGAGGAGGCAGGAGAGGCTCCTGCCACCACCGCTGGGCTGGCAGCCATCAGCCTGGCTTGTGGCTGAGCAGAGCTTCCCCTGTGGGAGTGCACGGACCACCAGGGGCAGCTCCTGCATTGAGCATCTGCCCCCTGGTAGTCAGTGTGTGTCATAATGATCAGTCATTCCCATTGGTTCTGCTGTTAGGGTCAATTTGCATATTATCCTTTTATTATATAGGATAGAGGCCTGGTGCATGTGTGGGGGCCGGCTGGTTTGCTCTGAAGGGTGTCCTGGATCAGGGTAAGGTTCCCGCTGGGGTGCCTGGCCAGCCTGGGTGAAGGGCTGATGGCTGTTTGCAGGCTGGCCACACCCCCTGCAGGGTTGGGCATTCTGCTGGGGTGCCTGTCCAGTCTGCATGAGGGGCTGATGGCTGTTTGCAGGCCGGCCAAGGCCCCAGTGTCCCAAGCCCCCAGCTAGGCTGCCTGGAAGCAGGTATCTGGGATTTATTTATCTTCTGTAATTGAAACTTTGTTGCCTTGAGTGGAGGCCACAGCGGGCCAGGGCAGGTGGGAAGCTTGGCTTCCTTCATCGCTGGGGCAACCAAGCCACCTGCTTGCTCCAGCTCTGTGGTTGTGGGTGGCCATTTTGGTTGGGTTAATTTGCATATAGTTGCTCTGATTGGCTGGTAGGTGTGGCTTGGGGCACAGTGGAGGTGATGTAAATTTGCATGTTTCTCTTTTATTAGATTAGATAAGTATAGGTATGCGATATATATCATGTAATATAATATTTAAAATAATGGTTATTTATAGTTGTATGTTTAACTAATCTTTAAATACTTTAATATTTAATGAGGCATACCAGGAAATAATATATTGGCATTAGCTTTTGCATATTAGATATGCATTTTTAAAAACATCATTTTTTTTTTACTATTTTTGGCTCTGATTGGGCACCACATTCCCCCCCCCCCCCCACACACACACCCCATAGTCTTCCTGCTTTCTAGGTAATGTATGTATTTGTATGTAGTGGAATAATCCTATGGTCAGAGAAAGAAACAGGACAATAGCAGATGGTCAATCATGCTATTCAATGGGATTAGCATTTGGGCTCCTCCTTCCCAGGTTCTCCCCTATGGTTTAAAGTAGTTTTGTGTTACAGTAAATTTCTTAGCTTTATAATAAACTAGGCACCCAGTGCACAAAATTTGTGCACTGTTGGGGTCTCTAGTGGTGGTTGGCTGGGTACTCCCTCTCTTCCCCTGGCCACCTACAGCTTCTGGGGCCTCCCTCCCAGACTTCCCTCCGCTTCCCCCCTCTGACCTGCTGCAGGCCAGAGCCTTCTCCCTTCCCCTGGCTTGCCCTGCTCCCTGGTCGAACTCCCGATCGAGGGGACAATTTGCATACTTTGCTTTTATTATAAAGGATCACTGACCTAGAAAATGTAATTGAGCATTGGATCTGAGCTGCATTAAAAATCTATGTTAAAGGATGCAGAGAAAAAGGAATACTCGTGCACTGCTGGTGGGAATGCAGACTGGTGCAGCCACTGTGGAAAACCATATGGAGTCTCCTCAAAAAATTAAAAATGGTACTCCCTTTTGACCCGGTGGTCCCACTTCTGGGAATATATCCCAAGAAACCAGAAACACCAGTCAGAAAGGACATATGCATCCCTATGTTCATAGCAGCACAATTTACCATAGCTAAGATTTGGAAACAGCCTAAGTGCCCATCAGCAGATGAATGGATTAGAAAACTCTGATACATCTACACAATGGAATATTATGCTGCTGTAAAATGGAAGGGGTTCTTATCATTTGCAGCAACATGGATGGAACTGGAGAGCATTATGCTAAGTGAAACAAGCCAGTCAATCAATGAAAGAAAAATACCACATGTCCTCACTCATCTATGGATAATAATAACCATTATAAACTGGTGAACAAAAATATATACAGAGGCAGAGCAGCATCAAACAGACTGTCAAATTACAGCAACAAGGACAGGGAGGGTTGGGGGGGAAGGTGTAATAGATCAACCAAAGGACCTTTATGCATTCATTTAAGCATAACCAATGGACACAAAACACTGCGGTAGGGGAGACTGGGAAGGGCAGGGGGGGAAAAAAGAGATATATGTATTAATCTTTGTAATAATTTTTGTAATAAAAAATCTATGTTAAAATTGTTCAGCTTCTTGATTGATTATAAATGATAATGTAGCTTAGAGTTTAATTTGCTGATACAGATATTATTATCATTCCCTTCCCTGTTTCTGTAACTTCTGATAATTTTACCTTCCTTGCTTCTCTAGTGTCCTAGGTTTTGGAATTTAGAATTTAAATTTAACAGTAGCAGAAAACTGATTAGTATTATAGAATTAGAAGGGGTTTTGAGGAGGGTAATGAGGTGGTTCCTAGATTGGTTCTTTCAGTCTCCTCTATTTTGTTTTTGGTAGGAATTCAGAAAGAGTAGGTTCTTTATAGTCTTTTTGTTTTCTGTGGTGTTTTGGCTAAGGTAGTGTAAGGTTTTTCATTTTTTTTTCATATCATAGAATGGAAAATATATTTTATCATTAATATTTACTAATTTATTCAGAGAAAATTAGTATTCTTTAAAATGTTGCTGTTTTAGCATGGAGGGACCTGGAGAGTATGATATAAATGAAGTAAGTCAGTCAGAGAAAGACAAGTGTCACATGATCTCACTCATGTGGAATCTAATGAACAAAATAAACTGATCAATGGAGTGGATCCAGAGACTAGAAGGATAGAACAGTCTGCAGAATCTTGGCGGGAAGTTAGGGGAGCGTGGGTGGGTGGGAGGTAATCAGCCAAGGACCTTGTATGCATTTATGCATGGCCCATGGATACATACAATGGGGTGGTGAGGTCCTGGGGCAGGATGGGGGGATAGAAGGTGGTCTGGAGGGGGTCAGTGGGGGGTGTAAATGAGACATATGTAATACTTTCAACAATAAAGAATTTTTTAAATGCAGTTAAAGAAATTAAGAAAATAAAATGTTGCTGTTTTATTTTTTGTAAGGATTAATTGCAGTGTTTTCTAAACGTTATTTTTTCACGTCCCACATAGTTCAGGCTTCCTCATTTAGGGTTCAGGTTTTGGTGAATGCCGCACACAAAAAGAAGAGAGAGACTAGAAAAGAATTTATTTGGGAAATTGGGGAGGCCGGCAGGAGTTTACCTCTAGTGGGAGAGACTGCCACTGCTCTGGTTGTGCTCATTGCTTTTATTGAGGCTATGGGAAAACACCCATATCCTTTAGGCAGGGAATTCCAACAACAGACAGGCAGCAAGAATTTACATATGATTAACAGGTGGAGGTTGCCTTAACTACCAATGTCTCAACTAAACAGTGAGTGAATAGCTCTGATCGTTCGGTGCAATTAAGGTTGACCGGCCATCCAGATTCCCTTTGCACATTTCTCTATAAGTGATAATGATCGGTTTCCGGCACTTGACCTGACTGAAAAGAAGAAATGGTGGAACTTGAAAATGACCTCAGGTTTTCTCATTGTGCAGTATATAGTCAAACACTGTGGCAGGTAAATATTTTACCCTTTGTTCTCCCTGTGTGATCTACAATAATAATCTGCTTCATGTTGATATTTACTGTTGTGTTGCTGACAATCACCTGAAAGAGAAGTTGGGGTGCTTCACTGTGCTGGAAAAAGTTTATTTAAAACAGAAAACAGGTCTAATTAAGCAAGTTTATTCTATATCTATAAAAGGCTAAGTTGACTCGCACATGTGCAATACACATAAAGCTCTCGCTGACGCTAATTGCATGTGTGTATTTCCATCTGTCACCTTCGATCGTGAATTTGGTTGACACTTCTATAGAGAAAGGGCGAACAGTGATAGTAAAATATTTCTTCTAATTAATTTTCTTTCAGTGTGCACAAATTCGTGCACTGGGCCACTAGTTGGTTAATAAGCTTATAAATTTTAGATGTATAATTTTAGTTTGCTCACTTATTTGTGGGTCAGGAATTCAAGAAGGCACTCTTGGGTAGTTTGTGCCTGATTCCTTTGGTGACATTTGCGGTGTCTATGGTTTAACAATCCACTACTAAGATGGCTTCTTCCATTGCACACATTCTGCATTGGTACTACTGGCCTATGGCTGTATGGCTACATGGATTAGTTTGCCTCAGGGCTTCTGCATATGCCCTTCGTATCTTATATCATGATGAGATTATTCACACTTCTGATGTGGCACCTGACTTGCAGTTAAGGGTTATACTAGGAAGTGGCATAGGATTCCTTTTTCTTTATATTCTGTTGGTCATAATAGTCACAGGACTTCACTTGACTCAGGGGGAGAAAGAAATAGACTCCACTTTTTCTTGGAGGAGTGTGTCAGTGCCACATTGCAGAAGAGCATGTCATGTGGGAGATATTGTGCCCATTTTTGGACATCTGCTTCCATTAAATAAAATATTGGATAAAGGATTGAGGCTATGAGGATGAGATTTTTTCTTTTATGGTATGGCAATAAGGCTTTTATTCTTCTTATTTTAATTGTCTTCTGATGTTGTAACATTATTAGAATGAAGAGTAATTTTTTTTATTTCTATGTTTAAACTCAGTGTTTTAATTTATTATTCATTCGGCTTTTATATTATTCATTACTCCTCACAGAACTCACCTTAAACCAGAAGGAATTATAAACAGTTTAAAATTGTTTTACCTGATTTATAAATTATCACAAGTTATGAAAGTAATTCATAGGGAAAGGGTAAAGAGGAATAAGGTTATAGAAAGGACAGACTGACAGCAGAAAGTGAATTCATTCTACATATTTATTTTAGAGATTCACCTTAGATGAGAAGCACAACTGTGTAGATGAAAACTTTTGCATATTAGTGATGTAACATGGAAAAGATTGCCATCTAGAAGATAACCAGATTGAATATGTGCACAGATGATACATTGAGTGCAAAAGAATTTTTTTAAGTTTGTTAAGAACAGACAAACTTGGCTAAATTGGTTTATGTTATTTGGGTAATAAAGCAGGATAAATCTCAAGCTTAAGTAGTTTCACACTTCATTGCCATTGTGGAACTTTGACTTTTAAGCTAATGTTAATGAGTTAATTAAATGGATGTTTTCTTTTTTTCCCTAATTGAGATGTAATTCACATGCCATAAAATTTACTATTTTAAACTGTGTAATTTAGTCATTTTTTTTTTGTATAGTTATGAGATTGTTCAACCATCACCACTCTCCAATTCCAGAACATTTTCATGATCCCTAAAGGAAACACATACCTGTTAGCAGTAATCAACCCTTTATCCTCTGGCAACTACTATCCTATTTTTTATCTCTATAGATTTTCTTATTCATATAAATGTGATCATACCTATGTATTTTTTGTGTCTGGCTTCTTTAAGGTAATGTTTTCAGGATTCATTCATGTTCTAGCAAGAATCAGTATTTTATTCTTTTTTATGGCTGATTATTCCATCCTAAGGAATATACCAACTTTTGTTTATTCATCAGTGCATAGAAATTTAGGTTGTTTCTACTTTTTATTTATTATGAATAATGATTCTATGAATGTTCAAGCACAGGGTTTTGTATGAATATATCTTTTCATTTCTCTTGGATATATACCTAGGAATGGAATTGATATTAATTCATGTTTAACTTTATAAGGAACAGCCAAACTGTTTCTAAAGCAGCTACATAATTTTACATTCTTGCCAATGCTTGTTATTTCTTTTCTTTTCTTTTTTTTTAAATAGCCATTCTGATGGGTATGTGTTGGTATCTTATTGTGGTTTTTTTAAATCCTCATCTGAGGATATTTTTTCCACTAATTTTCAGACAGAGTGGAAGTAATGGAAGGGGGGTGGAGAGAGAAAGAAAAACATTGATGTAAAAAAGACACATGGATTGGTTGCCTCTTGCACGCACCCAAATTGAAGTTGGGGATCAACCCCGCAACTGAAGTACGTACCCTTGACCGGGAATCATACCCATGACCCTTTGGGCCAGTGCTCTAACCACTGATTCAAACCAGCAAAGGCTCTTATTGTGGTTTTAATTTGCATTTCCATAGTGACTAATGATGTTGAACATCTTTTCATGTGCTTGTCAACAATTTGTATATCTTCTTTGGAGAAATGTCTTTTCAAACCTTTTCCCATTTTCAAATTGAGTTATTTGTCTTTTTGTTGTTGACTTCTAGAAAGTCTTTATATATTCTGCAGGCTCCATCATATCAGATATGTGATTTTCAAATATTCTCCCATTTTGTGGGTTATCTTTTCATTTCTTTGATATCCTTGTATGCACACAAGTTTTACATTTTGATGAATCTAATTTATCTTGGTTTTTCTTTGTTGCTTATGCTTTTGGTGTTATATCTAAGAAAATATTATCTAATTGAAGGTCATGAAGATTTTGTCCTACATTTTCGTCTATGAGTTTTATAGTTTTAGCTTTTACAGAGGTCTTTGACCCATTCCAATGTAGTTTTTGTATTTAGAGTAGCATAGAAATCCAACTTTATTACTTTGCATGTGTATATTCAGTTGTCTCATTAGCATTTGTTGAAAAGACTCTTCTTTCCCCCATTGAGTTGTCTTGGGACATTTGTTGAAAATGGGTTGGCCATAGACATGTTAACTTCTGAACTCTAAATTCTATTCTATTGATATATATCTATCTGTGTGCCATCCCACACTGTCTTGATTACTGTAGCTTGTAGTAGGTATTGATAATGGGAACTGTGAATCCTTTACCTTTGTTTCTTTTAAAGATTGTTTTGGCTTTTTGGGGGTCCTTTGTAATTCCATATGAATTTTGAGATCACTGTGTCCATTTCTATAAAAAAGGCATTTTGAATTTTGTTAGGGGTATTGAATTGAATCTGTTTATCAGTTTGGGGAACATTGCCATCTTATCTTAATATCAAGTCTTTAAGTTGTTACAGGATGTCTTTAAACTTATGTTGTCTTTAATTTCTGTTATTGATGTTTTGTAGTTCTAAGTTTACAAGTCTTGCACTTCTTTAAATTTATTTTTAAGTATTTTATTCTTTGTGATGCTATTGTAAGTGGAATTATTTTCATTCCGTTATCAGGTTAACCATTTTTTTATATACAGCTATACAACTGATTTTTAAATATTGTTATCTTATGTTTTGCAACTTGGTTAAACTTGTTTATTAGCTCAAATAGTGTTGTAGTGAATTATTTAATATTTTCTATATATAAGATTATGCCATCTGTCAATAGAAATTGTTATACTTCTTCTTTCCCAATATATATTTTTTCTTACCTAATTGCCCTTCTCTGATTGTCCAGTGCACTGATACTGGTAAGTAGAATCGGTGAGAGCGGAATCCTTATCATGTTCTTTATCTTAGGGGAAAACTTTTCATTTTTCATCAGCACGATGTTTACTATGGGTTTTTCATAGATGCCTTTTATCAGGTTTAGGACATTCCCTTCTACTCCTAGTTTATTGAGTCTTTTTATCATGAAAAGTTGTTGAATTTTACAAATGCTTTTTTCTGTATTGATTGAGATGAACATGTGGTTTTAATATGTTACATAGATTATATTGATTGAACCAATCTTGCCTCCCTGGGATAAGGATGGTTGGATGGTTGTGTTTTTAAATAGCCTTGTAGTTTTCACCTGGGGAAACTTGTTCTTTCATTATCATGGAAGCAATAGGATTGAACCTGACTGAACATATCCTTTGGAGTTCTAGAGCATAATATAAATAAGAACTATTCAAAGGCTTATATTGTAATGCTTTCTACAATGTAGAAGTCATTTTGACTTTTATTAAAACACTAGAGGGCCGATGCACAAAATTCGTGCAAGAGTAGGCCTTCCTTCCCCTGGCTGCCAGCACCAGCTTCCCTCTGGCACCTGGGACCCAGGTTTCCTTCCAGCTGCCAGTAGGCACCTGGGACCCAGGCTTCCCTTGCAGCCCCGGCTTTGTCTGGAAGGTCATCTGGAAGGACGTTGGTCTAATTAGCATATTATACTTTTATTATTATAGATTTCTTTGGATTTTTAGTAACTTAGTGATTAATTTGAAGATTTATCTTTATCATTTTCTATTGATAGTATTCCATATTAATATTCTTACAGTCTGGCAAGCTTTAATTCAGACTGTCCTGTCTTCTGTTTTGACTGACGACACATTTTAAACTTGAGAACTGGTAATTAACAAGTCAATATAGAACAGTAAGATTTCTATTGTGACAAATGTTTTTCTTTGTGGTATCTCAGGAGACATTGTAGCAGGAACTTGTCAGAGTAATAAATACCTAGATAAGTATTTAGAAAGGGACAAAGGATTTGAAAAAAAGAATGTTTGATTAAAGTTTTGATGCACAGTCAATATTTTCTTCTGCTTAAAATGGCTTATAATTGACATGAATTAACTTGCATTGCATTGCATTGCTTTTTTACCTGTGGGAATGGCTATTTGAATAGATGCCCAGGTACCTGTCAATTTTAGTTAAGAAGATGAAAAAACCACATGAAGAAGTTGTTAAATCAAACTTGGATGAAGTAGCTTTTTGTGCTTTTCCTTGCTGTACACCAGAAGACGCTTCCTAACTAGAAGAAAATAGCTTCAAGTATCAGACATGTGTTTTGTCCTTTATCTCTCTTATCTTTCTGTATTGTGAGACCTCCTTACTTTTTTCTCCTAACAATTTTTTCCCTAGAGGAGTTTTCCAAATTAGAAATCCAAATTTCTGAGGAAAATTTTATTAAATTTGATAAGATTCCCTCAAATAACTTTGATTTAATCCTCATGTATTTGAATTATACAGGTTTCATAATATTCTATCCAGATCATATATAATTTAGCTAGCCTTCTATTATTATTTGATTTTTTTCCAAATTTTTTGTTAACTAGGGACCTCTGCGGGGGGGGGGGGGGGTCCCCTAAGCCCGACCTGTGCTCTCTCACAGTCTGGGACCCCTCGGGAAAGTCCACCTGTGGCTGAGCAGAGCACCCCCTATGGGAGCGTACTGACCACCAGGGGGCAGCTCCTGCTTTGGGCATCTGCCTCTTGGTGGTCAGTGTGTGTCATAGTTAGGGTCTTCTGTTAGGGTCAATTTGCATATTACCCTTTTATTATATAGACTGGAGGCCTGGTGCACAAAATTTTGTGCACTTGGAGGGGTCCCTCAGCCCGGCCTGGCCTGTGCCCTCTCCTAGTCTGGGACACCTCAGGGAATGTGCACCCTGCTCCCCGGGGTATTGGGCCTAAGCTGGCAGTCAGACATCTTTCTGGCAGCCCAGGAATCCTCGGGGGATGTCCACTTGCCAGCACGGAGCAGGCCTAAGCTGCAGTCGGACATCCTTAACTCTACTGAGGAGACAGGAGAGGCTCCCACCTCCTCCGCTGTGCTGGCAGCCATCAGCCTGGCTTGTGGCTGAGCATAGATCTCCCTGTGGGAGTGCATTGACCACTAGGGTGCAGCTCCTGCATTGAGCATCTGCTCCCTGGTGGTCAGTGTGTGTCATAGTGACCAGTCATTCCCAGTGGTTCTGCTGTTAGGGTCAATTTGCATATTACCCTTTTATTGTATAGTATAGAGGCCTGGTGCATGTGTGGGGGCCGGCTGGTTTGCTCTTAAGGGTGTCCCAGATCAGGGTGAGGTTCCTGCTGGGGTGCCTGGCCAGCCTGGGTGAGGGGCTGAGGGTTGTTTTCAGACTGACCACACCCTCTTCGGGGAGGGGGTTCCTGCTGGGGTGCCTGGCCAGCTTGGGTGAGTGGCTGATGGCTGTTTGCAGGCTGGCCATAGTCCCTTCAGAGTGGGGGTCATCCTTGGGGTGCCTGGCCAGCCTGGGTGGGTGAGGGGCTGATGGCTCTTTGCAGGCTGACCACAGTTTCTTCAGGGTGGGGGGTCTCTGCTGGGGTGCCTGGCCAGCCTGGGTGGGTGAGGGGCTGATGGCTGTTTGCAGGCAGGCCACAGCCCCTTCAGGGAGAGGGGTCCTGCTGGGGTGCCTGGCCAGTTTGCTTGAGGGGCTAATGGCTATTTGTAGGCTGGCCAAGCCCCCCCAGTGGGGACCCTCACCCCATGAGGGTGTGGCCATCCTGAGTGAGGAGCTGATGGCTGTTTGCAGGCTGGCCATGGCCCCCGGCAACTCAAACTCCCTTCCGTGGCTGGCTGGAAGTAGGTGTTTGAAATTTATCTTCTATAATTGAAACTTTGTTGCCTTGAGCAGAGGCCACAGTCCTCCAGGGCAGGCAGGAAATTTGGCTTGCTCCATTGCCGGGGCAACCAAGTCTCCTGCTTGCTCCAGCTCTATGGCTGCTGGCGGCCATCTTGGTTGCATTAATTTGCATATAGTCACTCTGATTGACTGGTGGGCGTGGCTTGAGGTGTAGCAGTGTGACACCAATTTGCATGTTCCTCTTTTATTAGATTAGTTAAATAATACAAGGGATAGTGGGTGTTTTTTTCTTTCTTTAAACCTAGTGTGTTTGCTTTAATTATTTAAAAATACTGGTTCTTTCATCACTAAAATGTAGTAAACTAATTGATGTGAGACTTCTGTCTAGATAGCCATTGTTACTGTACAACTCGAGGGCTACCATTCATATAGATAAAATGCATTGAGGTCTTAAGTGCTGTCTCACATTGCTACTGTCTCAGAAGGATTGCCATTGTGGACTTATGGATCCTGGTTGTTGTTTTTTTTAGCAATTATAGTACAGGAATGGTTGTTTAAGGTTTTACATATGCCTGCCAGATATAAAAAGAAGTACTTGAGCCATTTCTATAATTGTCTACTAAGCAGAGTTTGACTGGCAATCACTTTTGTTCTCACTAGCTTTTGCTTCATATTATCCAGTTATCCTATATAAAAAAGAGAAGCATGTAAATTAACTGTCCCTCCACTACACTCACCAGCCAATCAGTGTGAGTATGAAAGTTAACTCGACAAAGATGGTGGGTTAATTTGCATACACAGGTGCCAGGTAACCAGGAGCAGGATGGGGAATGGGGCAGCTGGGAGTGGGGCGCCTGGCAGCCATGAGCAGGGCAGGAACTTCCTACCCCATGGCCACTTGTTCATTCACTTACTCGCTCATTCATTCACTCATTCACTTACTCACTCTTTTATTCACTCAATCACTCACTCAGCAAACATTCCCAGGTCCCTGGAACTAGGCCAGGCACTGGAGGTGAAAAAGGATAAGACAGAGTTATGTCCTCAAGATGTTAGTAATTCAGTAGGGCGAAGCAGGCACATGAGCGAGGCAATTGTATGCACAGATACACTGTACTGGATTCGATGAGGGCTGTAACTAATGCCGACTTTATTCTTTTGATAAAATGGGGCCTCGGGAGCCAGGCTGCCCCAAGCCTGTAGGCCTGTGCCTAAGCCCGGAGTGGCTGGAGTCCCAGAACATGACAGAGGGTGCAGGTTGGGCTGAGGAACCTCCCCCTCCCCCAGTGCACAAACTTCGTGTACTGGGCCCCTAGTCCTATATAATAAAAGCCTAATATGCAAATTGTCCCCTCAGGCGGTCTTTCCACCGGGAGTTCATCATAAAACATTATTTATAGCATAGTGATTGAATAGGTTTCTGTAGCTAGATTGGCTAGTAGTTATCTCATAGTTTTGTGGTGATCCTTAAATAGTTCTTATATATAAAGTTCTTACAACACTGTCTACCACATAACGTACTACTCTCTCTTTTTTTGGTCCTTGTTATCATCACTACCTCCTCACCACCACTATTTTTTTTTTTTTTTCGTTTTTGGTATAGGGATTCTGTGGTTTCTGTTTCTACAAAATGGAGAGTTGTGGGTCTTTTGTGTGTTTATTATTTTTTTGTAGATATTCTGAGCATATTCAAAGGAGTATTATTTACACTTAATATGATTCCAACCAATCATCTTTATCATCATTATTCAAGTACTAGAGGCTCAGTGCATGAAATTCGTACATGGGAGGGGGGTCCCTCACCCTGGCCAGCACCCTCTCCAATATAGGACCCCTCGGGGGATATCCGACTGCCTCTCGCAATGTGGGACTGCTGGCTACTGCCTGCCTGCCTGATCACCCCTAACTGCTCCCATGTTGGCCTGATCACCCGTAACCGCCTCTGCCTCACCCTGCAGCCAGTGGCAGGCACCCAGGACCTGGGCTTTCCTCCCTCTGGCTGGCTACAGGCACCCAGGCCCCGGGCCAGCTTCACCCGGGCCGGCCACAGCTGCAGGGGACACAGCCCAGGCCAAGGTGCTGGTACCCAGGATGACGGGGTGGGTGGCTTGTACTTCTCCTGGGCTGCAGGTGCAGCCACTGGTGCCTGGGACCGTGGGGCAGGTGACTAGTCCCTCTCCCAGGCCGCAGCCTGTCTGGTCCCCATTCCTCTCTTGTGATCTCATTTGTGCCTACCTGGTCCCCATTTCTCTTTCGCAAGCTCATTTGTGCCTGGCTGGTCCCCATTCCTCTCTCCCCAGTGTTGAGTGTCTGAGCTGTTACAGCATGATGGTGTGATGATCATTTGCATATTGGCTCTTTATTATATAGATGTGGATAACAGATTGAGTTTTTCTTGTGGCTATTGTATTCAAAACATTTTATAAGTCATATATTTCAGATCTTGTGGATAATTAAAGAGTATAGAATAAGATCTCCACTATAAATTGTATTGAGATACATAATAAATACTAAAATAATATGATACTGGACTTTCAGGATAAGAGGTTTTATAGCCTCAACATTAGATTAGTGAAAAAGAAGAGAATAATGTGGTAATATTCATATACCAGCTGGTTAATAATTCATATAAACCAGAGATCCTTGATCAAAAAAAGCACAATTTTGAATCACAAGCAAAGCGACAATATGTAATAGGAGCTTTCAGTAGAGCTCAGCTGTTATTCATCATGAAACTGGATAAAGGAAAAAATATTTTTGTGCACACTTCTCCCAAACATCACACACAACACCTTTTGGGTTTGTTCCATGCTTATGCAGCTAGTTTGCACATACATGTCTATTTCAAGTCTTCCTCACTGATGGCAACTTATCCAAAGGAGGTATTTTTAGTGTCCACTGTCCTTTCTTCATTTTGTCAGTGCCTTTCACTATGGAGTGTTTATTCCTCTACTTTAAAAGTAAGTAGGAGTCAAAGGATAGGTATCTTTTTCCTCCCCACCAGCCCCACAGCAGTCAGTCAGTTTAGGTACCTGGGTATTTGAAGAAGAAAGTAGTTTAGGGAGAACTTGTTAATGGGAATTTTACCTGTTTAGCAGCTTTTGCACCTGAGCATTATTAGGAAAAGTTTTTGCCAGCGAAGAATAATGGATTCTTTTAATAGTTTGACTACAGGTCAATAATACAAGTAGAATTGTTGACAATTTAATTTAAATTCTTTCTTAGATAGTAATGATGGAGGAGAAAGAAGGGTGTTATTCTTATATATGTATACTATTTGTATATTAGGTGAACTTATAAAACAAATCTCTGTTTTCTTGTATATAATGGTTGGTTCTGTGAAATTTCATTTTAAATAATGGTTCTTGTACTGCACTTTAATCAACAGCATGACCATATCCTTTTTGTTTGTGTGTGCATATAAGGTTTATACCTTAGCAACTGGAGTGATGTGAATATCTGGTTAAACATGTAAACACCAGGGCATTGCATTCTGTATATATATAAAGTATGTACTAGATTTTTGGGTGGTAAAATTCTCTTGAGTGGTTGTGATATCAACCTAAATACTAATCCATGTGAGATTCCAGTAGTAGTTTCTGATTAAGCTAAAGGAAAACCAATGCTTTTCATTTGTGATGGTCTTTTCTCTCATGGTATGGACTTTTATTGACAAGACTGGAACCTATTGCAGGCTTATCAGTGTTTCACATGTATGCTCATTTCTTTGTTAAAGACTGAAAATCCAAGCCTTACAGTATGTATGGCACCCTATTCTAAATTTACCGAGTCTTTTTGCTTATTTGTTCTGCTTGTAAGAATTCTCATTGACTCTAGCAGATGCTTCTTTTTTTTCACCTCTGCGGAATAAAGCAGGCCCTTAAAGAGCTTATATTCTTTATGATCTTTAGATAAAAGATGGATATAAAAATCTAACTTAACAGTATGAGGTAAGAATAGTTTTTCCTTGGTAAACACACAATACCATATATAGTTGATGTACTGTAGATTTATATACCTGAAACCTGTATAATTTTATTAACCAATGCCACCCCAATAAATTCAACAAAAATTACAGAAAAACCACAAACAGTTTTCCTTTATGCAGTTGATTTGTTTTTCTTACTGTCTACTGTTCCATTCTCTGTCCTTCCTCTATTATTTGTGAAGCCATTCCTCTGGAAATTCACGCTATCATTTTGGAAGTAATCCAGTTTCTCATGGCTTTCCTCTCCATAGTTCCTCTCTCCATTCCCATCTCTCTAGGTTGGGTCTTTTCTCCCTCGTTACTTTATTTCTTTAGAGATTTATGTATAGGCATATGTGCATCTTTTCTCTGTTCTGGCTATAAATTCTGGGTTTAAAGTTTTGCTTACAGTTCTGAAATCTTTAGCATTAAATTATTTCTACAGGCAACACACTCACAGCAGCCCTGATTTATCTGTTTCCAACTTAAAATTATTCTTATTGTGACTGTTTTAATTTCTTTTTTCTTCCTTAAATGTATATGTACACTAAGATTGAAAATCTTCAAGAGCAACTTAGAGATAAGGAAAAGCAGATGAGCAGCTTGAAAGAACGAGTCAAATCCTTGCAGGCTGATACCACCAACACCGATACTGCCTTGACAACTTTGGAGGAGGCCCTGGCAGAGAAAGTGAGTAATTGGTTCAGACTGTTCATAGATCCATTTCTTCTGCTTTCTCTTTAATCTAATATTTTTTCTAGTGATGAGACTTGGATATGGAATACTGAAGAAATCCCTTTGGGCAAAAGGGAAAAGAGCTAGCTCCCTGAACTGTTCTGACATACATAGTATAAGGGAAAAGAAATCTGTTTCATTATTGCAATTTAAGTATCTGTCCCTAGGCGAGATGGATTCTACACTACCGGGCAGTGGTTGAAGTTTCTAGAATTAGTCATACGTTCCCCATTTATGATCTTTATTTTTGGTTTCGTTTGTTTATTTTGTTAATCCTTACCTTTGGATACATATTAAAAAAAATTCTTTTTTTATTGATTTGAGAGAGAGAGAGGGAAAAACATCAATGATGAGAGAGAATCATTGATCAACTACCTCACTCTGGGGATTGAGCTGCAGCCTGGGCATATGCCCTGACGGGAATTGAACTTGGGACTCTTCAATCCACAGGCAACACTATTCACTAAGCCAAACCAGGTAGGGCCTGAGGATATTTTCCACTGAGTTTTAGAGAGAGTGGAAGAGAGGGAGAGAGACAAAGAGAGAGAAACACCCATGTGAGAGACATCGATTTGTTGCCTCCCCCATGTGCCCCACCCAGGGTGTGTGGGGGGATTGAGCCTGCAACCGTGGTCTGTGCCCTTGACCAGAATTGAACCCAGTGCTCATAAGTCAATATACCAATGCTCTACATCCACTGAACCAAACCGGCTAGGACTCCATTTACGATCTTGTGAAGAAAAAGGAAAATTATTTTTCTATATGGTCAACTAGAATTTGGGGATATGGGAATAACAGACACTGACAATTAGGAAGCAATATATAATTAGTTCTCCTTTATTAGGTTGTATTGTACCTAATATATTTGTGGGTTTCAATTATAAATACAAAGAATGTATTTGTTCTTTTCCTAGTTTTGGCCTTGCTACTTCATTTTGCCTTTATGAATAAACCAATGTTTTCAGTAATGGTTGACTAAATAAAATAAAATAAAAAGTAGCCCAAAATGAGTGGTAATGAAGAATGTTTAAGGACTCTTAGTGGGGCATTTTATCTGGCTATTTTTAATTAAAAATATTTTTTATTTATTTCAGAGAGGAAGGGAGAGGGAGAGAGAGATAGAAACATAAACAATGAGAGAGAATAATTGATCAGCTGCCTCTTGCACACCCTCTATTGGGGATAGAGCCTGCAACCCAGGTATGTGCTGTGACTGGAACTGAACCATGAACTCCTGGTTCATAGGTTGACACTCATCCACTGAGCCACATTGGCTATTGTTAATAAAATATATTTTATTGCTTTTTTACAAAGAGGAAGGGAGAGGGATAGAGAGCTGGAAACATCGATCAGCTGCCTCTTGCACACCCCCTACTGAGGATATGCTCGTAACCAAGGTACATGCCCTTGACCGGAATCGAACCTGGGACCCTTCAGTCCGCATGCCGACGCTCTATCCACTGAGCCAAACCGTTAAGGGCTTAACTGGATATTGTTAAAGGAGTAGGGTCCCTGTTCCTTAAGCCTCTTCTCCCTGAGATATGGAGCCTCTCCTTAAGCCTCTTAGACGCACAATGTTTCAAGTTGTCTGCCAGGAACCAAGGCTCGATTCCTGAATATACTGGTACATAATACCCAGAGATGCATTTTAATTAACTTCAAACTTCCTGAGTATCTTTTGACAAGAAATTTTAATGGTTTCTCTTTTCTTTATCCTTTTTATGTGTTAAACTCAACATATAAACTCCCCAACCCCCTCCCTCCCCCTTTTTTTTGGTACGTGAATTGTGAGTTGTTTCCATTGCCTTATAGGCAACATATATTTGGGAGTTGAATAAAGGGAATTATTCTAAAAGAACACATATTTTAGGGATATCTAATACTAGTTGATATTATGTGAAAAGAAACGCAAGGGAATCAAAATAACAAAGCCAGATCTTTGTTATAGCAAGGTAGGTAGGAAGGATGAATTATTTACAAAGTAAATTATTGACAATTTGTCATTGTCTTTTGAGTGGGCGATGGAAGTATGAAATTTTATCTGATAAGAGTTGAATTATAGTCATATGATAAAAGTATGAAAGGAATTTTCTCATGTATTGATGTGCTCTCTCACCAGGAGCGGACAATTGAACGCTTAAAGGAGCAGCGGGACAGAGATGAGCGAGAGAAGCAAGAGGAAATTGATAACTACAAAAAGGATCTTAAAGACTTGAAAGAAAAAGTCAGCCTATTGCAAGGCGATCTCTCAGAAAAAGAGGTTAAGATCACCCAAATGGAATTATTTGGTTTGCTTAGTCAGTGGATTGTGTTAGTAGTATATGCTGTTGGTGTTAATACATATAAAAAAGTGTTTGGACGAATTTTTTAATATTCCTATAGCAGGCCTTTTGGGGAGGCCTTAGGGTATATTTAAGGAAGCTTTGCAGAGACATAGTAGATTAGATCATTTAATTCCTGTCTTATCTCTTTCAACGTATGAATTAATTTCTTACTTGTTAGTGATATTTTTAAAGATCCTAAAATAACTGAAGTCCATTTACATTTGGAGCAATATTGTGCTAATGGTAAGAAAGGTGATAGATGAAAGGAATATGCAAAAGGAGAACAATTTATTTATAACAGCTCTTACCATTGGTAGAGAAAGTTAAATGTTTTATTTTGTTTTTGGAGAATCCTGTTAATGTGACATAAATAGCAAAAATGGCTAATGCCTTGTCTTCAGGTAATAATGCATGAGATTGAGGAATATCCTTAGGATTTTCTTTCTAAAATTTTTAAGAAAATTTATGGAAATTTAAGTTTCTAGTAGGATTTTTCTTCTAAAAGGAAAACATATTTTATATTTAAGTCAGTGTAAATACTGATGTTGACTACTTACGTTCACATAGCCTGATCTACTTCCATTTATTCTGTGGGAATGGGTATGTATTAGTTAAACTCATTAGACCATTATTCAATTGGTATTTCTTGGGAATTCATCTTATTTTAGTTAGGACTTGAATGTTAAAGTGAAATTTTTGTTGTTGTTTTTGTTGTTATTAATCCTCATCCGATGATATTTTTCCATTGATTTTAGAGAGTGGCAGGGAGAGGGAGAGGCAGAGAGAGAGAGAAATATCAATGTGAGAGAGACACATCAATTGGTTGCCTCCGCACATGCTCCCTGACCAGGGCCAGGGATCAAGCCTGCTACTGTGGTACATATCCTTGATTGGAATTAAACCCAGGACTTGGGCTGATGCTCTATCCTTTAAGCCAGACCAGCCAGGGCAAGTGAATATTGTTTTATATTTCATGTTCTTGAAATAGAAAGACGTCACTGTATGATAACAGAAAGAAACTACTAGCCACCAAGAATATAAATTTAAAAATTTAAATCTCCATTTTATTTATAGTTAATATTTATTCTAGTTGTGTGCTGCTTTCTATAGGCTTCACTCTTGGACCTGAAAGAGCATGCTTCTTCCCTGGCTTCCTCAGGACTGAAAAAGGACTCCCGCCTAAAGACACTAGAGATTGCTTTGGAGCAGAAGAAGGAGGAATGTCTGAAAATGGAATCACAGTTGAAAAAGGTTCAAGAAAAATTTTCCATTTTCTGGCTTTGCTTTAAATAAGGATATAGCAGAAAACTCTACAGTGTGCATATGTAATAAGTTACCATTGGAGTGATAATCCCCTAATGTTCAAAATGCCATTTATACCTTGATTAATTTTCTTAGAACTAGTGGCCTGATGCATGAAATTCATGCACATTAAAAGGGAATTAATTAGAGGAAATATTTTAATATTGCTAGTTGCCCTTTCTCTATAATAGAACTGTCAGAGATGAAAGAAAATTAGTAAAATGTATATGAAAATCTCCCTCCTGTCAGAGTCTGGGCCACGCTGCGAGACCCAGAGTCAAGTCCGTGTCCACTGCACGTGTCTCAAAATCATGTGAGACCCAGACCCAGACCCAGACCCAGCTGGCCCCACCCCTGTCAAGCCCCGCTGGGCGAGGGGCGCAGCCTCAGGTGCCCTGTCAAGCCCCGCCAGGTGGGGAGTGCGGCCTCAGGTCCCCTGGCCTGGCCTCAGTTCCCCCAGCTGAGCAGAGGCATGGCCTCAGGCACCCTGTCAATCCCTGTTAGGTGGGTAGGGGCACAGCCTCAGGTCCCCCATCAAGCCCTGCTGGGCGGTGGGGTGCAGCTTCAGATACCCTGGCCTGGTGCTGGGCGGGGGGCATGGCCTCAAGTCCCCCGGCCCAGCCTCAGATCCCCTGGCCCTGGTGAGGGTTTGATGAGCATTTGCATATTAGTTCTTTATTATATAGGATTCTTATCCTATTTTATTTTACTCCTGAGAATCCACAAGCTCTTTGAAAATTGACAGTTCAGAGGAAGATTAAAATATGCAGCTTCCTTATGGATGAAATATAAGGCCACAATGTAATAATCTCAGTTATCTGATATTTTTCTTTCATTGGCATCAGGCTTCCTAGAAAAAGATACTTAACAGTGATAGTGACTCACAATGGGTGAATTTAGGATATTGTGTGTGTGTGTGTGTGTGTGTGTATTATTCATTTCTTTGTTTTTGCCTCTCTAATATTTTATGGCATTTTTGTAGTTTCCAAAGCACTCTCCTACTTACTGTCTCTGAGCTGTCAACTCTATGAGAAGTGAAACTGAGACTTTTCAACAGTTATAGTAGCTGTGTCCAGTTCATATGATTACTAATGAAAAAGGAGGTACAGCCTACTCTTGAGATTTCAAGTTTTATAATCTTTTCATATATTGGGTGTTTTCAACATAATACTTTCATAATGAATCATCATATAGGATATACCAAAAATTAAACTTACATTCTAAAGCTCATGAAAGGAAGAAAACTCACTATCTTAAAATTACTTTTGAACAAGTAGGAAAGTACTGTTTTTGAGATTAAGGATTCCATTGATAACCAATTCAGATTTGATAGTTGGTATTGTTTTTTTTCTCACTGGAAAGGTGGAGGTAATTTTTAATTTAGTATCTGAATATCGAAGGTAAAGCTGTTAGATATCTTTAGGGTCAGTAAAACTGAGTAGTAACTGTCAAGAACAATGTTTCATTATCATTCCAAACTTTCCTGTTTATGACAATCCCACATTTTATGTTTGTTTATTTATTTACATTATTTATTTTTATTATATTTTAATCCTCACCTGAGGATTTTTTCCCCATTGATTTTTTGAGAGTGAAAGGGAGGGAGGAGGAGGAGAGAAGTAGGAAGAAACATTGACATGAGAGAGACATGTTGATTAGTTGTTTCCTGCATGTGCCCGACTAAGGGTAGGAATGGCACCTGCAACTTAGGTATATACCCATGAAGGGGAATCATACCAGCAACCCTTTGGTGTGAAGGCTAATGCTCCAACCACTGAGCTAAACCAGATAGGGCTATTTCTTTCTTTTCAATCTTTTATCATGATGATTCTACAGCTGGTCATTTATATGATCTATGACATTTTAGAGTTAATATTTAGGTTCATGAAAAAAAAATGTTATTTTTCGGTAGAAGTTGATGGCTTTTGCCAACTGCGACTTATTATCTGTTTTTCTGCCCATGGCCATTTTCACTTCATATTTTCTCTTGATTCGTTCTGGATGAATGTTCCTTTTTTATTTTAATTAATTACTGATGCTTCCCTATTATATTGCTTCCACAATGCCCTACTTCAAGGAGATTGCTATTGTAGTTTTCTATTTCTTTTGTTGTTGTTGTTTTTAAAAAAATATTTTTATTGATTTCAAAGAGGAAGGGAGAGGGAGAGAAAGAAAGGTCAATGATGAGAATCATTGATTGGCTGCCTCCTGCACGCCCCCTCCTGGGGATCAAGCTGCAACCTGGGGATGTGCCCTGACCCGAATCAAACCATGACCTTCTGCATCATAGGTCAATGCTCAGCCACAGAGACATACTGTCCAGCCTCTGTTTTGTTTGTTCTTCATGTCTTTTTTCATGTCTTTTCTGCCTTGTCTGTTTTAATTGAACATTTAATGATTTTATTTCTTTCCTCCCTCAGCATATTTGTATTTCTTAAATAAAATGATTGCCTTATAATATATTTTTGACTTTTTTCATCTTTATTGAGATAGAATTGACAAATAAAAATTATATATATTCAAGGTATACATGATGATGTGATATATGTATAACCGTGAAATGATTACACCAATAAGCTAATTAATATATCCGTCATCATATATATTTACCTTTTTGTGTGTAGTGAGAACACTTTTTTCTTTTTAGTAAAAGAGATTAATTGACTTATAATACCAGTGAAGGTGTCTGGCTCTGTACTTTAGTTTTTTGGGAGGTTCATGTTTATTGATTCATTTTCCTTAGTAGTAGGCAGTCTATTCAGATTTTCTACTTCTTCATTGTTCAGTTTTGGAAGGTTGTATGTTTATAGGAATTCATTCATTTCCTCTTAGTTGTCTAATTTGCTGGTGTATAGTTTTACATAGTAGTCTCATATGATTTTTCTTATTTCTGTAGTAGCACTTGTAACTTCTCCTTTATTCTACTTATTAGAGTGCTCTTTCTTTTTTTCTTGACTAGTCTAACTAAAGGTTCATCTATTTTATTTTTTCAAAGAACCAGCTCTTATCTTAATTGATCTTTCCTATTGTCTTTATAGTTTTTATTTTTCTTATTTTTTTATCTGATCTTTATTTCCTTCCTTGTATTAACTTTGGGTTTGTTTGTTCTTATTTTTCTAGTTCCTTGAGGTGTAAAGATTGATTTATCTATGTAATATTTAAGCAGGGAAAAAGTTTATAAATTGAAGACTAGCTATTAGATGTTTGATAATATCTTATTGAAACTTTATAAATTGAAGACTAGCTATTAGATGTTTGATAATATCTTATTGATATGTAGATAGTTCTTTGTGGCATGGTTTGTCCACTACATTGTATGTATATCTGATAGAATTTGAACACTTTTCTTTGTAGGCACATGAGGCAACATTGGAAGCCAGAGCTAGTCCAGAGATGAGTGACCGAATACAGCAATTGGAGAGAGAGATTGCCAGGTACAAAGATGAATCTAGCAAGGCCCAGGCAGAAGTCGACCGCCTCTTGGAAATCTTGAAGGAGGTAGAAAATGAGAAGAATGACAAAGATAAAAAGATCGCTGAGTTGGAAAGGTAAGGAAAGGGAAGCTGGATAGGGTTTCACCTTTTCGAAAAGCTAAAATGTGGTTTTAAAAACTTAAATGCTTTTAAGGACATGCTCCTTCAGTATATCTGCTTCTCTGAATGTAGGTTCATGAGTGCTTGATATTACTTTATTCACTTTTTTCTAAGTCAGTGTAAATTCATTGTTGTACTCTCTAAAAGGCAGCACAGAATGGGAATAAATTGGGAAGCCATGGACATCATCATTATTGGTTAGAAAGGAAGCATTCATTGATTAAGAAATTAAGATTTTTCTACTGGTTAATGAAGAGAATACAAAAAGCCACTTACTTCTTAATTATTTATCTATGTAAAGAACAAATGAGCCTCAAGTTCAAGGAGTTAATACTTTTTCATTGGTTCAGACCTGTGTGTTGAGCTGATGTTCCTTTGGGCTATGCATTTTTCAACTTTTACATTTTGTATTGTAGAAAAGCAGGCTATTACATATATCACTGCATAGACCACATTTTGAAGGCAGTTTAGGAGACTTGGATACATTTATGTGCTCTGACTTTGAATTGTTCAAAACATGCTGTGTTTGAACAGATCTAGTCAGACAGTTCTTTTGGAATTGTTTTTGTCTTTTTTTTTTTCATTAGGATGTATTATACTAGAGATTAAGCATATGCCTTTTGACCTCTTCTTTACACCTACCACATGTTTAACATAAATTCACAAGTATGTAGAAGCAGTTCTTCCAGTAGAACTTCATTACTCACCCATATTCTTCTGAACAGTCAGAGACTGACAGTGCCAGAATGAAGTCACTAATCTGTATGGCTCTTTGGAGCCTGATTCTTAGAAATATTTTTATTTTTATGTTTTTGAAGGTTGGGAAGTATTAGACTATCTTCACAAGTTATTTATGAAGTTGTAAGTTTTTAGATTAGTGGTAGACCTGATATTTTCCTCTAGAAGTTATTTCTCTTATTCTGTATTCATAGAAGTTTGATTTTTTTCAAGAAACTAAAAAAACACAGTTCAACCCTCACAGTCTTCTTTCACTATTCTGAAAGTGTGATAACATGGGCTGATTTCCCATTCACTTGTTTTCTCTTATCTTGATATTAATTTATATTTTCTTGTTTTAATAAGACAAATGGGTAAATTCTTTACATCAAAATTAACAATGACCAGAGTCTCAAGATTAGATTATGTGTGTTTTGTGTCTTTCTTCATTTTTGCACTGTATATCTTTCCCCCACAATACACATGTATACGTGTACACACACACACACACACACACACAGCCCTTACATACTCTCTTAAATACATGACTCCCTTTGCTTTTGTGTTGTCCTGAAATCAGCAGCAATAATGAATGTATAGATTTTAAAATATGATACTTTTGAAAGATTAGTGAGTTCTCACTATTTCAGAAATTCCTTGATAAAGTTATAATCTTGGGTTTGATTTCTTGTATTGGAAATCCATGTTGAAATTATTGCTTAAAAAACGTTTCAACTTATTTTAAACTCAGTAATGATTTTGGGAGATGTACATAATTTAAACAAGAGTAAGAAATAGGATTAAGTCTATATTTGATATTCAAAGCACACCAAATAGCTATATTTCTCACATTTTGAAAGTCATAAATTATGTTTTTTCCCCATGGAATGTAATATACAGTTGATGAATAACAGTCATGCAAGGTTGTAATTTTGTTTTAGGACTTGACACAAAGTTGAGCTAACACCCAAAAAAACAAACAGTTTTTAAAACTCATGTTTTGCTATTGGCTTTGTTATTTGTTACCGAGCAACATTTGTTACTGAGTTTAAGATAGAAGTAATCAGTCAAGGACAGTTGGGATTATATAATGCTTTTTGTTGCCAGATTTAGTACCAAGGTACATGTGTGTGGCTGCTGTGTCTATCACTATTTGCTTCTTGTGTTGCCATTCTACTACATCCTGTGGTATTTGTGGTCCCATAATTTATAATTTGAGTCTCTTCACCTTTCTTTTGATTTACCTTATCATGATCCTATTTCATTGGGGTTTTGGTATCTACATGTTTATATGTTTGTTCCCTTTTAGCCATGCTGTTTCTCAGAAAGCCAGTCTCCCATAATTTGTACCTTCCTTGTCAGGGGATTTGTTTGGGATTCCTTGGAAAGTGAGTGTTACATAAGGCTACATTTCTGTACTAACAGAATTGCTACTGTTATTGTTATTGCTGGGGCTTGCTGGGCATTTTGCTTGATCAGAGTTAAAGAATAGCCGGTTATATGTCAAGTTGAACTGTACTTCTTAGGTACATTGTTTGTGGATTAAGTGCATGTTTCTCTGGTAAGATTCTGATATTGTTGGCTATAATTTTTCTAGTCTTTTTTTTCTAGCCCATCTTTTTTGTGGTTGTCCTTATGCTGGAATGTCCTTGAAGTCCCCGTAGCTGATGCAGCTGTGTGCTACACCATAATTCAGGATGTAGAATTTATTTCCAAAGAGTGTTCAGCAACCTTCTTAGTGCAAAATTAAGGCAGATTATTATAATTATTGAATTAAGGAAATTTTTAGTATTCTTTGAAAATTTCCTAGTACTTCTTTTGTAAGGATATCCAATATTAAAAGGTTTAGATTACATCATGAAGAATTCTCAGACTTATTTTTAGTCTTGAGAAAAACAAATAGTCCCTTACATTGCTCTTGTAGTAGTTCCTGTTAGAGATGAGTTAGTGCTGTATCACTGTCTTGACCTATTGCAATTTTAAATATATTTGAATTATATATTTCAGTTGATTTCAGAGAGAAAGGAAGAGGGAGAGAGAGATAGAAACATCAATGATGAGAATCATTGATTGACTACCTCCTGCACACCCCCTACTGGGGATCAAGCCTGCAACCCGGGTATGTGGCCTTGACTGGAATCGAACCCAGGACCCCTCAGTCTGCTGGCCGGCGCTATATCCACTGAGCCAAACAAGCTAGGGCCTTCTGCAATTTTAGAAAGAGGATTATATAAGTCCACCCATACGTCTGTAAATATAAAATACTAGAGGCCCGGTGCACGAAATTCGTGCACGGAGTGGGGGTGGTGGTGTCCCATAGACCAACCTGCACCCTTTCCAATCAGGGACCCTTTGAGGGATGTCCGACTGCCCATTTAGGCCCGATCCCACCGTTGGGATCGGGCCTAAACGGGCAGTCGACGTCCCTTTCATAATCCAGGACTGCTGGCTCCTGA